>JAUTBS010297026.1:0-10915 GCA_032361285.1 Aequorea victoria
CTTGGACTTTGGACTCGATGCTTCAAGGGATCCAGCATACAGACCTCTAGGACATGCATTATCTATTGTCATTACTTTCGCATACTCTGTATTTATTGATTAACATTGATACATAGATTATTTATACTTGTGACATTATTTGGATTTTTGGGCTATTGATCCAATTACAAACAAAATAGAATATGTTATAATAAATATATTGAATTGAATCTTAATTAAGCCCACAGATCGCTTAATAGTGTTAAGGATTTCTTGGTATGTTGCGCCACAAGCCCATGAACCATGGCCGGTCACCTTTTCCAAAATGGGGCGTGATACTGGAGCCCTCTTCTGTTGCCTCTGGCTCTTTTCGTTCGGACGGAACTTGAGGAGCGACCAGACGGAGCTGCCTTGGGCCAATGGGTCGACCAACCAGCCCCTACTGTCGACTCATGGGCGCCCATTTTGCCTTGGGTCGACCCAAACCCCTCATGGGTCGACTCAGGTGGCCTTGGTTTGCCCTGAACCCTTCTTGGGTCGACACAAAAGCTCTTGGTGTCGACTCAAGGTGTTCTGTTACACCTGTGAGTCGACCCAGAAGCCCTTGGTGTCGACTCATGGTGCCTTTTATGCCCTTGGGTCGACTCAGAATCCTCTGGTGTCGACTCACAGTGACCTGTTTGCCTCTGGGTTGACTTAAAGCCTTGTTGTGTCGACTCAAAACCTTTGTTAACACCCTTGGGTCAACTCATTGACCCTCTGGGTCGACCCATCCACCAAAATATTTGAACAAATTGTTGGAATGAATTCTTAAGGGCCTAGGCTCTGTTTGGTATTAATTTAAAGGATGAAATAAGTTAATTAATGAATTAATTAATACCAGAAGCTAAGATTGAAACCTCAAATGGTTGGGAACGGTCCGTTTGGATAAAGTTAATTAGTTTAATTACTTTATTAGACTATGATGGTTATGCCACATATTCAAGTTGACATTTGTATCGTAGAGTGCATTCTATATCTTTTGAGCTTAGCGTGAACCACAGGTGAGCATCTCTCATGCTACGTACTTTCATTAAGCTCCCCACATCCCCAAATTACTTGAAAAGTGATTTAAATAATTTAAATATTTTAAACAAACACTATATGATTCTCTTCTGAAAAATCATGGCATAAATATTTTACTTAAAAGTTGATTACATGTTGCGTACTTTCAATTAAAACCTTGTATCCCGTTTAGCTTTGAAAAAGGAAATGTTTATGGTTTAAATACCTTTAAGATAAATGGAATGATATGTACTGGTAGAGAATCATGGTATGAATGTTGTATAATATAAAGAGACTTCTTAACGACTGTTTCACAAGTTTTTCCTATGTTGTTGAAGTGAGGTGATATCTTGGTAATCCATTGATATAAGGGGCCAAATGAAAAAGTGTTATAAGAGATTTAGTATCATCTTGAATAGCCTATACAAATAAAGAATGTCATAGAAAGGTTATCACCAATTGTTCTTACAAGCTTGAAAATCTTATGTAATGAAAATTGTTGTGAAATAGATAATGAGCAGTGATGTGAAAAATGTAATAAAGCGAGTTATGAAACATATTATGAAAAAGTGATATGAAATGCATTATGAAAAGTGTTAGATTCTTATCAAACACATCGACACCCTATGTTGTAAATAAAAAAGGGATTAAAACAAACCTTATGAGATAACTTGGTATTATTATTACCAAACGAATGAGATGTCTTAGTAACTCGTGTACTGTTACTAAATGAATGTGAATTCTTGGTGACCCGTAGATGAGACCAAATGATGAGATACAGACATAAAGTCTGATGAGATGACTTGGTAACTCGTGTAATGTTACCAAATGAATGTGATATCTTGGTAACTCATGTAATGTTACCAAATTAATATGATATCTTGGTGACCCCTATTGGGACCAACCGATGTGATACAGACATAATGTCTAATGAGATGCCTTGGTTAAATTACCAAATGAATGGAATTTCTTGGCGACCCGTATTCGGGACCAAATAGATTGATTATGAAATTTCTTGGCGACCCGTATTCGGTACCAAATAAATTGATTATGTCATATCTTGATGATGCGTATTCGAGACCAAATGACTGGATTATATGATGACTTGGTGACTCGTTGGTAACGAGACCAAATGAAAAGAATTGAAATATATATACATTTATATATGCAAGAATAAAATGAGACATTGAGATGAAATAGCAAATTGAAATTATGATATCAGATGAGAATTTGACATGAGTCATTGAAATGAAATAATGAGTTGAATGATTTCTTTTTGATATTACTGTATATATCCTGCCATGATTATGTTGATATACAAACTATTTCATGTCTCCTATTTTGAACTGTATAATATTATGTATGATCCATTCACTAACTTTTTACTGATGTAAAATTTAAACATTTCAGGTAAATAAGGATGAAGTTGATGCTGGACTTGACTGCTTCAAGGGATCCCGTATAAAGAACTCTAGGATATACATTTTACATTTATATCTTGCTTCTGTATTCAAAGAATAATTAATTTATTTCTTATTCCGCATCTAAATAAGAATTTAAAAAATTGTCTATGAGCTGTTGAGACAGTATGTTGAAATTATTAAGCGGTTTGACCCACATTTATGAAATCGGATATTAAATTGTTAAATTTATTGTAATTAATATTGTATTGGCATATTATAGCTAATAATTGATTAAGTCTTTCTTGGATTAGATGGGCTAAGACGCTTAATCCATGGCCGATCACCTTTCTAAAATCTGGGGTGTGACAAGTTGGTATCAGAGCATAAGCTCATAGTAACATGTTATGCATCACGTCATCATTAGTAAAGGTCTGGATCCCTAGAATTCTTTTCAATTATGAACTTTGCTTTAAATTCAGTAGATGAAACATTACCTCTTATATATATGATCTTATGTAACATTTAATTCTCTACGATATAACTTGTAACTTGATGTGAATTCTATGTATACCATCATAGATATATATTGTGTGTAGCTAAAATATGTAGGACTTATGGGTGTCGTACTCTTGTCTTCGGACATCTGGTTGACTGACTTTGAAATTCTATTGGAAAACACGTTGGACGCGATATTGGTTCTAATTGGAAGTCATAGTAAGTTATCAAATTAAGGAAAACAACCCTATAAGTCGTAGGAGTCGTTAGAAAAATACTCTTAAATCTTGAAAATCTTGAATACAGGAAATCTATGCTATGAATTCCTATGATATATATTGATTAAATACCTTTGGTGAAACTTATAAATCTATACTGTATTTGTAAGATGGATCGCCCAAGACGCGACGTGAATTCAAGAAATGCATCGACGAAAGATGCACAAAGAGAACACACACCTGATACTAAGCCTGAAGTAAGTGTAACGCTCAAAAAATTTGGTTCGTTAAGAGACATAAATATAGTAATTAAGATTATTCTAATAACAAACATTCTACACCATTTGTTATCTAACATATGATAATAATAATTTGCGTTCTTACGCACTGCATGCCCTGTTTAAGTATTACATGCCAACAAAAGAGTTTACAAGAAATTACAAAAATAAATACGAGTCTTCAATTCTAGATCACTCAAGTGAGCCACGGCTCAACGTATTCTTCGTATTGCTCCTCCAGTACCGGTTCTTCTTCATTTCCTGGCATGAAATGCCATGAGCTGCGAAGCCCAGAAAGAATCTCCCGAACCCAATATTTCTAACACTTAATACATACAACAGGATATAATAAATCATGATATGCCAAAATGATGAAAGCCCTAAATCACGATCGGGACTCCTTTACGCCGAAAGGATCCGACAAAACACAACTACCCAAATTTGAACACTTGAACTTATAGCAATTTAGGCCGCCAGACAGTCGGATACAGTCCCCCATAGCAGCACCATGACTCACAGTGGATTACATACCCATCGATTCATGAAAACCTCGGATAGAACTGATCTGAAAGACCCACCTTGCCACACCATGAGTCGTAGCCGAATGACATACTCAACTAGTTCATAAATGCCCAAGGGCAGCGGGGTCTAGCCAGGTGAAACACCCCGTTACTACCGACTATATGAGTCACTGACCAAGTCCGCGCTAAATTCATAATTTTGACACGGTGCACCACTATACACTATACCCATCAAATGATTATAATATGGAAGGAAAACCACCCTCTCCATCACAAAATTAAAACCCAAGTCACATCCACGTGAACTTGTCAACAACACACAATAACCAATAAGAATCAAACCTAACCGAGCTAGACACAAGGTGAACACCCCACCAAAGACTCGGGCCATGCATGAAAGATGTCATAAACTAAGATGAGATCATATAACAATTATTCCAACCATAAGTACACAATTAAATCCATTAATGAATTTTACAAAGGAAACAAACATGACTTAAGGTTTAATGAACTTCCACACTTTATTTCTTTGCCCAAACAGTAATTTCAGAATCTGCCTCCAAGATTTAAATTACTTTACAAATACTAAAACCCACTAGGAAATTATGAACATTTACAGAGAGCTAGATTAAGGTGTTATCCACATTGTTCATGAAGGAACCAAGAGTTGGGTGTTAACAAAAAGGGGTCTAAAAATTACTACAATAGAATCTGTCGAAATAAGGGTCTGTTTGAAACAATCGGTATAGCTCGAAATCTACTTAATGAAATTAACTTCTGAAAAAGAGGGTGAAACTAGACTTATGTATCTATCTCTGGATAAGTGGATCATCATAAGGAGGTTTTTTTGGACCAAGATATAAGGGTTCAAAGTGGCTCTGTTTTATGCATTTCTGTCACAGAAATTTATAAATTAGCAAAGGGGTTCAAGAATACATTTTGGGGCCTATCCAAAAATCACACACACTCAAGACACCCTAAATAAAATCTTTTATAAACATATGTTTATTTAGGATTCATTTGATTCACACGAAAAGTACGAAAAATGCCTAAAAACTATTTTGTTTTTATCAATCCTTCACAAACATGAACATTCAACAATCATTCCTATTTTAACTCAACAAAATCATGTCCAAACATAACATAACATCATAATACATCAAATATAAAGTCATTAAACATTCTAAAGATTATTTTTTCTTCATTATTGATTCGTTTCAAACTTCCCTAGAACATAGGTTTTGCTTCATTTCTTGTTTCCATGAACGATCTTCATATTTCATTATTTTTGTTCATCATTACTTATCTTAGAGAGGTATGGATATAAGAACATGATATTAGGGAGAGTGATGAAAGATTTTATGGGACTCTTACCTGTTGTTTCTTGGATTCAAAAGATTGGACTTAGCTTTAATGCTCACTTTATTGATTTTCTCCTTCTTCTTCTTCTTCTTCTTCTCCTTCTTCTTTTTTTTTTTTCTCTTTTCTTCCCCCTTGGTTTGACCGAATGGTTGGTGTTTTAGAGAGAGAGTGGGAGAGTTGAAAAAATGGAGAAAATGCTTGGAATTGATGGGGTATTTATAGGCACATGGTGTAGGAATTTTTCAAGACTTGAATTTAATTTTAATTTTCAAACTTAGTCAATTTTCAAACACTATTTTGATGACTTAAGATGGCAAAGAATTCATCCAAAGAGGACATAAGGACAAAGTGTTTTGTCATTTCAAGAATGATGAGAAAATAGCGAAAAATATGCATTAATTTTTTTTTGAGTAGTTTTCTTTCATAATTAATTATTCTATGTATTATTATCCTCTTGAGGTATATTTAGGTGTACAATTATCTCCTACAATAGTTTAATTAGTAGAGAATAGAAATATAAGACTTAAATTAAGTTTACTTCCCAAACAAGTTGACCATCACATCAAACGTCTTTCTTATTTTTCATTTTCCAAATTTCTTAATTATGTCAAATCAATCCCTCTCTTTGGGACCAAGGGTGGCCAGCCAAGGGCATTTGTGTCCTTTAATAATTTTGTTATTTTATTATATTTCTTAATTTAGATAATTATGTGTGTCCTATTTTAATCTTTGATTAAAATTTAGCCTTTTATGTAATTTTCCAAAACTAGTTTATGGAACGGACTTTAATTTAATTAATTGGGCTCTAGAATTAAAATTTAATCCATTGATTAAATTTACAAATCCATGGTCTTAAATTTCCATGTTGGACTTTAATCCAAAATCTCATGTCTAGATTGTGATCTAGGTGCCCGAACTTAATTCTTCAAACATAACTTAAATTTAATTATGTTCTAAGTTTACCATCTTATTTACTCAATCAATTTTAGTGTTGAACCTTTAATTAACACTATTAGGATTTATTCTGTTTGAATTCTAGGGTTTGAACGTTTTGTAAACTAATTAGGGTAAATCTATGCCTAGATTAGGTTTTACGAAAACTCGAGTCTTTATAATATCTTTACTCAGAAGGAGCTCAATCTGAGGCAGAGACATTAACTCGAGTTGCTGAAGGATTACGATGTGGAGATTCGTTATCATGAAGAGAAAGCTAATGTAGTGGTTGATGCCTTGAGCAGGAAGTCATCGGGAGGCAGCTTAGCGTCTTTGATACTTCAACCTCAATTGTTAGAGAATTTGAGAATGATGGAAGTGGAAGTTCTGTAGCAGGGAAGTACTGCGTTGTGTAGTCAGCTGACGGTGAAGTCGACTTTGTTGGAAAAGATTCGTGTAACTCAGTAGGAGGATGTCCAGTGCAAGAGGAATGTGGAAGAGTTGCTCAAGGGTGACAGCAAGGATTTCAGTATCAGTGATGTTGGTGTTCTCAAGTTCAGAGATCGGGTGTGCGTGCCTACTAACGAAGAGCTAAGGAAAGAGATTCTGACTGAAACTCATAGTTCTAGGTACAGCATCCATCTGAGAGAAACTAAGATGTATTGGGATCTCCAAGAGCACTTTTGATGGAACGGTATGAAGAGGAACATAGCGGAGTTTATGGCGCAATGTCTCACGTGTCAGTAGGTAAAGATCAAGCATCAAAGATCAGTGGGAAAGCTTCAACCATTGCCACTACCCGAGTAAAAATGGTAGAACATCACGATGGACTTTGTGTCGAGATTACCTCTTACTTGTGGAGGGTATGATACAGTTTGGGTTGTAGTGGACCAACTCACGAAGTTAGCTCACTTCATCGCCATCAAGATGACCTATTCATTGGACCCTTTGGCTCAGGTGTATGTTAAGGAGATTGTCCGACTCCATGGTTCGTCGGTTTCTATTATCTCGGATCGTGACCCGCAATTCATTTCTAAGTTTTGGGGTGCTCTCCAGTCAGCCATGGGTACTCAATTGGAATTCAGTTCTGCTTATCACCCGCAGACCGATGGCCAGTCTGAGAGGACTATTCGGACTTTAGAGGACATGTTGAGGGCATGTGCTTTGGAATGGAAGGGTAACTGGGATGATCAGTTATTACTGATGAAGTTCTTGTACAACAATAGTTTTTACTCGAGCTTGGGGGTTGCACCGTATGAAGCCTTGTACGGGCGGAAGTGTAGGTTCCCTGTGTGTTGGTACAGGGTTGGCGAGCGATAACTTCTTGGACCAGATTTGGTGGAGGATGTCACTCAAAAGATTGTGGTTATTTGGAATAAGCTGTTAGCAGCTCAAAATCGGCAAAAAAGTTATGCTAATTCGCGCAGGCGAGATTTGGAGTTTGCTGTTAGCAACATGGTCTTTCTGAAGATGTCCCCGTGGAGAGGAGTGATCCATTTTGGCAAGAAGGGAAAGTTGAGCCCCTGGTACATTGAACCTTTCGAGGTTTTGAATCGTGTTGGTGAGGTAACTTACCATGTGGCGTTACCGCCTAGCCTCGTGGGAGTGCACAACGTGTTTCACGTTTCTATGCTTAGAAGGTATATTCATAACCCGACGCACGTGATAGATTACGGGCTGCTTCAGGTTTGTGAGGATTTGTCTTATGATGAGCAGCCTCTTCAGATTTTGGATACGAAAGAGAAATTTCTACGGAACAAACATATTCGGTTTGTTAAAGTCCTTTGGTACAATCACAAATAACATATTTGAATTAAATAATAAATTAGTTAAATCACAAATAAAGAATTAAAATTCTAAATTAACGGGTAAGGGATCGTTTGGATAGTTAGGTCGATTATCTATACTTGTTGTTTATGTATGTTGTGCATTTTATCATTCAGGTTGACGTAGTTTCATCCTGCTATTCCATTTCGTTTATTCCTATGGGTATAAAGTAAGTGTTCATACGCTACGTATTTTCTTTAAAAACTCGCATTTTTCCTAAATATTTTAAGTGAAAAAATATAAAGTATATTTCAAATCTTTTTAATTATAATGTATTATCTGTAGTATCTTTTAAATTTAAATTCATGGTAGAAACTATTTACATACAACAAAATATATTTTATTCATTTATTGGTGCGATATTGTTGTCATATTGGGACTATGTGAAAGTCCAGGGAAAAACCCTTTATGGAGGTGACTCTGGCTACTAGAGAAAAGACCAGTTTGATTTCGTGGTGATTCTAGTCGCTCAACAGTTCAAGGGACTGTCCGGGATTTTCGGTAACCTGAACTGGAATCGTCAGTGGGAAAAGACTCAGGCGTCATCCTATAGTGACCCCTGTTCGAAGTTGGATCCAACGGGCCGAAGCAGCCCTGAGCTTATATATGTTGGCATTTGGTTATTCCCTATTTTACTCTTATGATCATATCGTACACCATTATTATTATATATGTTGAATATTTTTATGTCATTGGCATATGATATATGCGAGAATTTTATTTATTGGACTTTATTGTCCTGTCTGAGATTTTATGAGTGACTCGTCATGTTAATGAGATCACAAGAGAAGAAAGAAAGTTATATATTTTGAACTGTTGGTTGTTGAATGTGTTGATCATCCCGTTTATATATACTGTTATTACTACCATGATATGTTTCTTTTATCAGCATATTTTATCTTCAATTTTAGAACTGTATTTTATTATACGTATATCATTCACCAGCATTGCTGATGGTGTTTTCACCCACATTTTCAAGTTTCCAGTGATGAGGCATGAGTTTGGTGTCGAGCTCTGCAGGGGATCCAACATACGACCTCTAGGATGCATTTTATTTATATTTTATGCTTCTGCATTTAGATTACTCAGCACAGTTAACTATTTATTTATGGATTGTTGGATGTCTTCATCATCTGAATGTTGGGCTGTTGTGCCCCAGTTTCGGATATGATTTTGGTTGGGCGATTTAGTCCCAATTGTTAATTTATGAATTTAACGGTTTAATTCGATAATAAGAATGAATAATTGACATATAGTTAGCTAATTAATTGGTTAGACTTTCTTGGTTCAGTGGGTTAAGACCCATGATCCATGGCCGGTCACGGCTCCTAAATTGGGGTGTGTCACTTGTGTCGACCCCAGAGGGTCACAAGGGTTTTGAGTCGACACCAAGGGCTAGGTGTCGACCCAAAAAGGGTTTTGGTCAATGTTAAGGCAAGCTGGGTCGAGACCAAGAGGCTTTGGGTCGACCCAAACAGCAAGGGGGGACGATCTTAGTCGACACCAAGGGGCCTTGGGTCGACCCTAGAGGCAAGAGGGCATCCATGAGTCGACCCCCAGGGGGTTTGGGTTGACACAACAGAGGAAAAGCTCGACAGTGAGCTCTCTACCCAAAAGCGTCTGGACGCTGGTGCAAAAATGTCCGGACGTTTTGCACTAGTGTCGACAGGGAGGGGTTTCAGAGGCACATGAGTCGACACCACCATCCCGTGGGTCGACCCAACACACGGAGCAACCATTAATATCTTCTGTAATTTTGGTTTTTCCATGATTTTCTTCCTCTTTTCTTCTCTTTAATCATTATCTATGATGTTTATTTATGTTTTAGGATGATCTATGCATATTTTATTATTTGATTACATAATGTTTTCATGAAATAAATTATGTGATTAACCATATATTAAACTGTAACTCAATATATATATATATATATATATCTCGATAATATATATTTGGTCTCTGGTTCAGGGATATAACATGGTATAAGCATATTTATTTTCATGTTTGGTGATTTGATTATTAACTAACCAATAATCTGCAATATGATGATATATATATACCTATATGTTTATACAGAAAAATTGAATTAGGGGTTCTTCTATTATCCGGAATCACCACAAGGTGATGAGAGCGATGATGAGGATGATGGAGATGGTTGCATCGTACGATGGTGGTGGTGGTGCTCAGGGATGAAGGCAGTGGTCGCGGTGGCCGGGCCGTGGCAGAGGCGCTGCTGGGCAATGACCGAGAGGGAGGGAGGAGAGAATTTTACAGAGAGGGAGAAGGTTGAACGAGATTGGTTCAGAGAGGGGGGTATGCTTCCTATTTATAGGGATAGTAGCCACCAAAGAGGGGTTTGGAAATAAGAGATAAGGATCTCCAATCCTATTCCAAGGTTTTATTAAATATATCATCTTTCTAAAACCTCTCAACCACCAGCTGCCATCCATGGCAGGTTACTATTTAATTAGCTTCCCTATTCCTTCATTATTTTATTTCTAATTTATTTACTCACTTCTTCCTCTAATTAAATTGGTATCACACACCATTAAAACATTCTTTAATTTATAAGTTGTTAGATTGTTTAGAATTTTAAAATTTTACCGAATTTTATATTTTTTCCTCCTTAAAAGAATTTTGTCCTCGAAATTAGTATACACTAATCCTTTACGTAAATTATCACTTCTCAAAATTAAAAGAAATTTCCTTCCATAATAAGAAGATGTCAATGCATTTTTCTTTTCTCTTCGATATGTAATTAACATAATTTTATTTAAGGATCTCGTAATTCGACTTTAACAAAAGATTTGTTAGCTAAAAGTTTATTTCTCAACTATGGTACGCGTGAAGGGTAG
>JAUTBS010297137.1:0-10915 GCA_032361285.1 Aequorea victoria
ACCAAACTTAGAGTTTCATACTTAACCTATCTTGATTAAATTTCTAAGTCTAAGTTGCCACTTGTTTGATGCATCTATGTGTTGAACCTTTAATCTTACGGTTAGGGTATGTGTGATTCAATTTCTAGAGTTTAACACTTCTTAATTTGATTAGGGTATAATTACGCCTCGGTTAAAGTACTGGCGAAAAAGCGGGTCTTTACATGAATAGGGTCTCTAAAAATTATTACAGTTTTAAAATAACTATTTAAAACAAATATATTCTAGCAACCTATATATGCAAGCAAATAAACAAGCCAGAGATTGAGGATAGAGTTAGAGAGCGACACCAAGATTTATAGTGGTTCGGCTATCCCAGCCTACATTCACTCTTCAAACACCTCTTGAGAATTTCTCTACTATGGACAAAGTACTTACGGGTGTGCTCCAAACCTTTACAAGATCCACACAGCTGCGTTCTGAAGCTATCACCGCTTCTAGCACTTGCGATCTTTTACAGAAGACAATCCAAGCTACGTTTCAAAGCATGCAGGCTTCCAGTACTTGTGTTCTTCCCCTTTGTGTGCTACACCACACACAAAGATCAGTAGCATGTGACTCACCTCTACTTTATAAAGTGTTGTTGTGATTTTGATATCAAAACATCAAACAGTATGATACTCTTCTAGAAGAACAGATAATATACTAAGCTCTTAAATGTCAAAGCAAAATACAGAGAATGAGATATTGTAGAATTAACTTCTCTGTAGATGGTAGAACTGAACTTCTCACGAACTGATGTAATGTGATTGATGCTTCGTTGATGATCTTCGTATCAGATTAAGAGTGAGAGTGTGAGAATGATGTATTCTTGTATTTCGAATTCTATTTTCCAAGTTCTATTTTCGAGTTCTTGCTTTTTTCGCTGCACAATTGCTCTTTAAATAGTTCAAAAGAATATAGCCGTTTGTAGCCAACGATTTGATCTTTCTTGAATCAAGCTGATTAATTGTTGACTTGTTTCCAACTAATTCGATCTGATCTTCATTTTGAATTTCGATCTTCATGTAGCCATTGCCATTTCAAAAACTATTATAAAATTAATAATGTGTCCAACTATAACAAATTCTAAAATTACGTAACTAAATATTCCTTGATTTCCGAGTTCTTGGTGATCTGATTTGAAATATTTTGGAATTATTTCTATGAGTAAAATCGACCCTTTATAATTTAAAATTGATCCTTAAATTAAGCTGAAAGTCAAACAAATCACTGTGGAAATCGCGCACTTGTGTCGACTCATATTGAGTTGTGTCGACCCAAGTTCCTTAAATCATAGAATCTGCTTGCTTTGTGTCGACTCATGTGAAGAGGTGCCGACTCAAGTTCTATGTTTCTCGGCTGTGTGTTGACTCATGTATTGGTTGTGTCTGCTCAAAATGTTTCAGCCTCTATTTCTATCTTAGTCTTTAGTTGTGTCGACTCATGTGGAGATGTGTGTCAACTCAAGTTGTCTTTGGGTTGGAATCCTTTGATCTATGTTGACTCACGTTCAATGTGTGTCGACTCAAATGTTTGATGCCTCTGTATCTTTGACAGGCCTTGATTTTTGTCGACTCATGGCAGGCTTGTGTCGACTCTGGCTGTCTTGTGTCGACTCACATATTCTTTGCGTCGACTCATGTCCGTCTGACTGCCAAAATAACAAGGAGATGTCTCTGTTGTGTCAACTCAAAAACTATTTGTGTCGATCCGAAAAGACTAAAAGCTTCTATACTGATTTTCATTGGTTCTAAGCTTTAGGCCCTATTTGGTAACTTCTTTAAGAATTCCTAAAACAACTTATCAACTCATTAACACATATGGTCAACCCCAATCATGGGAGCTAACCTTTCATAGACATTTAAATCCATTTGAACTATTTTGATTTATCTATAAAAAGATATATTTTCACAAAAATATCTAATTTTTAAGGTTTTGTTTGTTATCATTAAAATCAATTAACTCATTATAAAACCTTGGGGCTAACATTTCGGCCCATAAGCCCTTTGTTGCTTCTAGCTTTATCTTGATAATCTTCAAGATTGTGTTATTGATTACCTTGACTTGCCCATTAACTTGTGGATGGGCAGGGGACGAGTACCGACTTTAGATGCTCAGGCATCCACAAAACTCTCTAAATCCCTTGTTGTTGAACTGTTTACCATTATATGTTGTCATGCTCCTTGGGATCACAAACTGACATATGATTGATTTCCAGACGAAGTCTATAGTCTTCTACTCGATAATCTTTGCATCATCTTTGCCTCTACCCATTTTGTGAAGTAGTCAATCGCCACCATTGCAAACTTTGTCTGCCCTCTCCCGATTGGGAATGGTCCCATAATATTTATCCCCCACTGGGCGAATGGCCAGGGAGTAGTGATCACTGTGAGCTCTTTTAGTGGTTGTCTTGGGATGATTGTGAACCTTTGATACTTGTCGCACTTCTTGACGAACTCCTCTATATCCCTCTGCACCGTGGGCCAATAGTAGTCGGCCCTTAGGATCTTGCCCAATAGAGCCCGACCACCTGAGTGATTACCATATATTCTCTCGTGTATCTCTCTCATCACGTACTCAAATTCTTCTTTTGAGATGCACTGTAGGTAAGGCATTGAAAAACCACGTTTATACATAATATCATCAATAAATCCAATACCTTAACTTTCTTGCTTTAACACTATAGGTCAGGAGCTGACCGCTTCGTAGAAAGTTGATGCTCTCTGCCCAAACCACACAAATTTGTGTCAGGTTGAATGCTATACTCAGTGTCTTCTCTTGACTCGTACTCGGCTAGGTCAGGTACTCTGTAAGTATTCCCCAACCCATCTCTCCCTCAGGAGCTGAGTCTAGCCGAGCAAGATCGTCGACTCTTTGATTACTTTTCCTAGGGACCCTTTCAATCAGGAACTTGTCAAACCTGACCTTAAGCTCTTCTATGATGTCCCTATAAGCCCTCATTCTCTCATCTCAGGCTTTAAAATCTCCCCTCACTTGGCTGACCACCAATTGAGAGTTGCTAATAATTTTGACCTGCATTGTGCCCATTGCTTGTACCAGCCTGAGTCCAGCTATGGCCGCTTCGTATTCTGCCTTGTTGTTGGTGGCCCAAAATCCAAAATGCATGGCATATTCTAGTACTTCACCTTTAGGAGAAATGAGAACGAAACCAGTACCATTGACCGACTGATTCGTGGACCCATCGACATTGATTGTCCATACCTATCCTTCATCAAAGTTAGCCTTTGCTTTTTATCAGACTTCTGTCTCTGAGAGGTTATGTTGTTGCTCTGAATTGATGGCTTCTGGTGTTGTGAATTCTTCCAGGAAGTTAGCCACTACTTGTCCTTTTATGGCTGGTCAGGGTCGATATTGAATATCAAATTCCCCCAGCTCCACTGACCACTATGCCAATCGTCCATAGGTTCTGGCCTTTACAATACTTGCCTCAACGGATGGTCGGTTAGCATGACTATAGTATGGGCCTGGAAGTAAGGGCACAATCGCCTTGCTGAGGTGATTAGGGCAAAGGCTAGCTTCTCAACCCTTTGGTATCTAGATTTTGCTCATCTGAGTGCTTGACTAACATAGTAGACATGCCTCTAGACTCCTGCATTGTCACGCACTAGGGATGAACTGACTGCTAGGTAGAGGAAGAGTTCCTTCCCGGGCATTACTCTGTATAAGAGTTGCGGGGACGCCATGTACACTTTTAGGTCCATGAAGGCTTACTCACAGCCTTCGGTCTAGTCAAAGGCTTTCTTTAGGACGTTAAAAAATGGCATGTTGCGATTTGTTGCCTTTAAAATGAACCGATTCAAGACTCCTAATCGTCCGATCAACTTTTGAACTTCTTTTACAATTCTTGGGGACTGCATCTCCAAAATCGCTCTGGCTTTTTTTGGATTGGCTTCGATACCTCACTGGTTGACCATAACTCAAAGAACTTCTCTCCTAATACACCGAATGTACACTTAGCCAGATTTAACTTCATATTAAAAATATACAGTACCTAAAAAGTCTCCTCGAGGTCTGCAAGATGATCACTGGCTTTCCTACTCTTGGTCAGCATATCATCGACGTAGACTTTGACATTCTGACCGATCTGGCGCTTGAACATGAGGTTAACCAGGCATTGGTAAGTAGCCCATGCATTCTTAAGGCCAAAAGGCATCACCTTGTAATAGTAAATCCATTGGTTGGTGATAAAAAATGTCTTCTCCTGATTGACTTTGTTCATGAGGATCTAATTATATCCTGAGAATGCATCCATGAAGCTAAGAAGCTCATGCCCATTGGTTGAGTCCACCAACTAATCAATTATGGGCAAGGAATAACTATTTTTGGGGCAAGCCTTGTTCAGGTCTGTAAAGTCTACACACATCCTCCACTTGCCATTTGATTTCTTTACCAGGACCACATTGGTTAGCCAGTCGGGATAGCATACTTCTCGAATGAACCCAATCTTTTATAGCTTGCCAACTTCTGTTGCAATGGTTTCATTTCTTTTCTTCACAAAGATCCTTTGTTTCTACTTGAATGACTTGTGGAGCTGATCAATGCAAATGTGGTGTGAGATCACCTCCAGGCTAATCCTTGGGATGTTCTCGTGTGTCCATGCAAAAATTGACAAGTTCTTCTCCAAGAATAGGATCAACTCTGCCTGGAATTCAGGAGGCAAAGCTGACCAAATTTGGACTTCACGGTCAGGTCGACTCTTGTCTATGCCCACTCTGATCAACTCCTCTACTGGCTCTCATTTCTTAATGAATTATTCATCTCTGACTTCAGCAGTGTTGAGAGTCATCATTTCCTTTAAGTTTGGCTCTGTGAGAGAGGTGGCATAGCACTCACTGGCCATCGTCTAATCCACTCGGAGCTCTGCTACTCCATGATCGGTCTGGTATTTGATCATAAGGTGGTAGATTGATGTGATCGCCCTTAGCTGGTTAAGGGTTATTCTGCCCAAGATCACATTGTAGGCCGAAGGGTAATCTATCACTAGGAAATTGATCATCTTGGTCATCTATTTGGGGCTGGAGCCGATTGTGAGAGGTAACTCTATTGATCCCACAGGCTAAACCTTTTCTCTAATAAACCCAACTAGAGGTGACTTTATAGGATACAACTTTTTTTGGCTTATGTTGAGCTAGTCAAAGACATTCAGGAATAATATGTCAGCTAAACTACTATTATCGACCAGGATTCTACGTACCTTGCAGTTCGCAATGACCATAGTGAAAACTAGGGGATCATCGTGAGGCTGTTGCACTCCCTGAGTATTAATGTTGGAGAAGGTTATATCTTCTTTTGTCTTAGCAATTTTTCTTGGGCGTTCAACCACATATACCTCGTGCGACTCCTCAGTCCTTAATCTTTTCGAATGGGCCCTCCTGGATGAGCTACTTTATCCTCTGCAAGTGAATCTGCCGGATATGATTTTGACCTCTCCTGCCTGATCTCTATCTCTATCTCTATCGTCTAGCAGAGGTCTGGACTACTGACGTCGTAGCTCTTCTCTATTTTTCGACCAGCTATGAATCTACTCAACCTTTCCCTCTGGATCAGAGCTTTAATTTGTTCTTTTAGATCGAAGCAGTCTTCAATATTGTGGTCATGATCTTTGTAGAATCAATAATACTTATCTTAATTCCTTATATTGGACTGCGTCTTCAATTTCTTCATCCATCACAATTTAGGGTCATCCCTGATCTGTAGTAGCACCTGGTCGAATGGGGTGTTCAACGGGGTATACTTCTCAAACCAACTGGTCGGTATTCGAGGCCGTGATCCTTATAGAATCGACAATACTTATTTGAATTCCTTATATTAGACTGCATTTTCAACTTCTTCGGCTATCGTAATTCAGGGTCATCCCTGATATGCAGCAAAACCTGGTCGACGGGGGTGTTCAATGGGGTGTACTTCTCAAACCAATTGGTCAGTATTTGAGGCCGTTTTGGGTCGTCCTGACTATGTTGTTGGCAATCTGAGTCCTTGGATGACATTGCTCTATCTAGTTTATCCCTTTTCCTCCAATTATTCTTATTTTTCTGGTCATTCTTCTTGCTCAACTCTGAGGATGAGATGGAGGTAGGAGACTCGCCTGTTCGTCGAGTCTTTGATTGATGGCTTGGTTTTATTTTACCAAACTCTGGATCATTTGGGTCAGATCCCTCAGTTGTTCCTCAACATTGGTTTTTCGCTCATCTTGAGGGTTGTTGCGTTAACGATTACTCTCTGAGGCCATTGATCTTGTTGCAACCATTCAAGCTTTAAGCAACCATAGAGAGTAAGAACAACAATTGTTCCCACAGACAGTGCCAAAATGTTGGTGCTGAAATCTAAATGGCTCCTCGATGATCGTTATGAGACCTACAAAACGTTAGAATCTAAATATTGGTGGGGTGCCGACCTAAGATCCTCCGATACTTAAGTCAGAAGAGTGGAAATGTAGAATTGTAGAACTGAAAGTAAATTGAATCTAGAATGCTGAAAAATATAATAATTGACGTTCTCTTGGAGAACATGGATGGTGACTACTTTTGGAGGCGCATGGCGCGAATTTGGGAATTCGTAATAAGGGTCAGTTTTTTCCAGTGCTTTCGATTTTTTTTTTGTGAGTAGACTTTTAAAAAAAAGGTAAATACATTGACTTCTTAATTAAAAATATTAATAGTTCCTTTTAAAATTTTAAATTTAGACTGAACTTCCTTCAGTTTGTCTACGTCGTTAACATAAATTTACTTTTTAGTATTTTACCCTTGTAATTAACCTTAGTTATTTTAATTAATCATTCAAAAGAAAAAGAAAACTAATTGATAATGAGAGTGAGAGAGAGGGAGACAGGGGGAATGAGAGATGAATGAGAGGGGAAATAGGATCTTAATTAGATGGGTTGGCTTGGGATGATAGCTCACGACGAGAGGTTGACTGAGATAGGAATAGCATGTGGAGATGGCAGTGGTTAGAGGTGATGGTTGGCATCATGGTGCAAGCGGTGGCTGGGCGTGCAATGGATTGTTCAAGGTGATTTTTCATTTTCCAATCCATCTTTCAAGTTTTCATTGTGGTGGCCATTATTTTTCAATTAACAGTTTGATTATTTCTCAATTTCCCACTATTTTACAATTAACAGTTCGATTGTTCACAAGTTCGATTGTGAATTGTGTTGGGACCATTCATTCAATCAGAAATTCAATCACACACATGAGACACCAAAAATATACATGATTCAGCTTTTTAGCATACGTCCATGGAGAGTGAGAATAATTTTAATAGCTGAGACACAATAGAGGAGGAGGAGAGAGAAACTCCCCACTCACACTCAAACTCACACTTTCACTAATTTCACTCACTCTCTGTTTTTCTCCCTTTTTACAGAGTTCACTCCACACACTGTAATTGCACACTCAAAAACTCACTCACTTTACACTGTCTTTCCTTTCAGAAGTCTCCCAATTTATAGGCGACGAGGGAGATCTTTGAACATGGAGGAAATCTCCAAAACCTAATCTTGCAATCAATGGGATTCGGCGATGGTGTGCGGGATTCGGTGATGGGGCGAGGATTCAACGATTGGTGTGCGCAGATGAAGAAAAACCTTCATGGGGGTGGACCCTATCAATTCTCTCCCTCCACACCCATAAGAGAGGGAGTGTCACCGATGGCTCCTCAGTTAGAGTTCATCCTGACCATATCTCTACAAACATCGAGTCTGTCTCTGGACACTGTTTTTGTCATCATGTCTGCAGGGTTTTTATTGGTATGGATCTTCATTATCTTCAATTGCTGCTTCTCTATGGCTTTGCATATCCAGTG
Organism: Aequorea victoria; assembly: GCA_032361285.1. Classification (NCBI taxonomy): domain Eukaryota; kingdom Metazoa; phylum Cnidaria; class Hydrozoa; order Leptothecata; family Aequoreidae; genus Aequorea; species Aequorea victoria. Next base: position 7,843 of record JAUTBS010297137.1, read on the forward strand.
ATAGCAAATATCAATGTGCTTTGTATGGAAATGATACATTGAGTTATTGCTTAGATTAATAGCACTCTAACTATTACAATGCACCTTGAACTCCTTCTGCTTCAGACCCAATTCCTGAAAAAATCACTGTAACCACAATATTTCCTTTCCAGCGTCAGGAACTGCTATGTACTCAACCTCGATTATGTCTAAAGCAATACACTTTTGCAGCTTGGACTGTCATGATGCAGCCCCCCCTGCAAAAGTGAACAGAAACTCAGATGTTGACTTTCGGCCATCAAGATCGCCTGCCATGTCAACATCTGTAAAACCTTTTAATACAGGATCTTCTTCCCCAAAACACGAGAACATATTCTAAGTACTCTTTAAGTATCTCAGAATCCACTTAACGACTTCCAAATGATTTCTTCCTTAATTGGACAGGAACCCGCTCACAATGCCAACATCGTGAGCAATGTCTGGTCGGGTACAAAGCATAACATACATCAAACTCCCTACTACTGAGGAGTAGGAGATTTCCTCCATCTTCTCTTTCTCTTCTGTGGAAGAGGCACACGTACTCTTACTCAACTTGAAGTGACTGGCTAGCGAAGTACTAACAGCCTTGACATTCTTCATGTTAAACTTTTCAATCACCCATTCAATGTACTTCTCCTGTCATATCCACAGCTTCTTTGCCTTACTGTCTCGAACAATCTTCATGCCCAAGATCTGTTGTGCTGGGCTTAAGTCCTTCATGTCATAGGATTTGAATAACTCTTTCTTTAACTTGTTAATCATTGTATCATCCTGGCCAACAATCAGCATGTCATCGACATAGAGTAAAAGGATAATGAAGTTGTCATCAGAGAATCTCTTGACATACACGCACTATTCTGCAATAATTCCGCTGTAACCATAATCCACCATGAATTAGTTAAACTTTCTATACAATTGTTTCGATGGTTACTTCAGCCCGCAACGACTATTCTTCATCTTGCAGACTAAGTGCTTTTTTTCTCATACTTTAAACTCTTTAGGTTGTTCCATGTAGATCTTTTCCTCTAAATTCCCATGAAGAAAAATGGTCTTCACATCCAATTATTCAATCATTAAGTCCATGCTAGCAGCCATTCCCAAAACAACTCTCATATATGTCATTTTAACGATAGAGAAAAAACTTCATCAAAATCAATACCTTTCTTTTGACCAAAACCTTTGACAACCAAGCGGGCTTTGTGCTTCACTGGCTTTCTGCTTCCATCCTTCTTTAGCTTGTAGACCCATTTGTTCTTTAATGGATTTTTGCCTTTTGGAAGTTCTATAAAGCCATAGGTATGACTATTTTGTAGGGAACTCATCTCTTCTTCCATTTATTGCTTCCATTGGCTTTTCTCTCTGTGGATTAGTGCCACTTGAAAGATTTCTGGCTCCCCCTCATCTTAAAGGAAATATACTCATAAGTATGATATCTGGTCAACTATCTATGCTCTCTGGCCGTCCTCCTTAACTAGGGCTCTATTGCTTCTGGTGGAGGGTTCTGCTCCCACTGCTCAACACCCTCTTCATATGCTTCTGGAACTTCATCTTGTACTTTATTGGTGGCATGTGATTGTACAAGATCTGGAATAATGTGTGGGGCACCGGCAATTTGAGACTTTGTTGGATTCTCGGTAAAGTCTTCTATCGTTTGGTTCTCATGGAACACCACGCCTTTGCTGTGGATCACTTTCTTCTTTCTGGATCCCACAATCTGAATCCAAACTCTTCATCTTCGTAGCCCACAAAGATGCATGGTGTGGACTTGTCATCAAGCTTATATCTTTGCTCATTGGATATATGAGCAAATGCCTTACACCCAAACACTCTCAGATGAGAGTAAGAAACATCTTTTCTAGACTAGGCCATCTCGAGTGTCTCAAAATTCAGTGAAACTGATGGTGATCTGTTGATAAGATAACATGCAGTGTTAATAACTTTTCCCCAGAATGGTTTAAATAATTTGGCCATTCTGAGCATGCATCTGTTTCTCTCCATAATGGTGCGGTTCATTCTCTTTACGACTCTATTATGTCGTGGGTGTCGGGTATAGTCTTCTCGAGCTGAATGCCTCGATCAACACAATAGGCTCTGAACTCGTTCGAACAATACTCGTCACCATTGTTCGTGTAGAGACATTTCAAATGCTTTCTGGTCTCTCGTTCTACCATGGCATGAAATTTTCGAAAACATTGAAACACCTCGTCTTTGGTCTTCAGAAAACATACCCATGGCTTTCGTGATCCATCATCAATAAAAGTAAGAAAACACTTCTCGCCTCTCAAAGTATCCACGTCAATAGGGACACATACATCTGAGTATACCAGACTTAACAACTCTGATTTTTCTTTTTTGGAAGAATAGCTGAATAAAACTCTATGCTATTTACTGAATAGGCAAAAATCACAAGGACTCAAAGGAATACCTTTGGTAAAGGAAATGACAGATTTCTTTCTCAAAATCTCAAAGCCTTTCTGACTCATATGTCATCACCTCTTGTGCCACAAATTTGGTGAAATATCATCTTCAACTGCATTGAGGCTATCTAAGCAAATCTTCAGATGAGTCTTGTATAGTGTACAACATATCTGTTCTCTGGCTATAACCAACGATCCTTTTGCCAGCTTCCAACAACCATTACCAAAGTAGTTCTCATATCCCAGTCGATCCAAAATGTTAGCCTACAGCCTTTTCAATCATGCCTATGCTTTTGGTTTTGATTATAACAACCCTTGATTTGTTGTTGCTAAAGTTGTGTTTGTGTTTGAGTTTATTTCAGATATTTTATCACAACAAAAAGTCTCTTTTATGATGAAGATGAAAAGGTCGACACCTTCATGTTAAAGAAGGAAAGTGTCGACACCTCCAAAGAGAAGGGTCGACACCCTGAGAAGCACTAAGTTTGTTTTCGGAAGAAAAGGGTCGACACCCTTCACAAAGTGTCGACACCTTTTGTGGTTCCCAGGCTCATGAAGAAGAACAAGAAGTGTCGACACCCTTGCCCATGGGGTCGACACCAAGAAGCTGAGGCTTCCTTCTCTCCTTGCTCGCCCCA
>JAUTBS010297248.1:0-10913 GCA_032361285.1 Aequorea victoria
GACCACATCGATCCAATGTCGATCAGACCATACAGGTGTTACTGTTCGGATATGAGGAAACGGTTATTCCCTATGTCTTCGCCGCCTATGTAGCTATATACTCGACCTGCTTACCATATCTAAAGGATGAGATCGCCACAAACCCCGAGAACTTCGCTTGGTCAAAGCAGGTTTCCATATGCGGGCATCGTAGCTTCCCCAAGATCATGAGGGATCCCAAAATATCAGGGATTCCTCAACTGTTTCCTAAAACCCACACTGCATTATAAGGGTTGACGAATAAGAGAAAAAGGTACGCCATAAAGAAACTAGATCTCCATTGCTTTATCTTTTGATTTTCTCCTAGCCAAGAAAGGGGCTCTGTACTGACTTGATCGTCAGAGTTCCCTAGGCCGGTACCACACTGGTGCCTAGTCTTTGTCTCGTGCAGGTCAATTGAAGCCAAAAAAGATCTACTATTCATCGTCCCAGGTCATTCTAACTCAGGTATCAACATATGTTACCACTACTAAGTGGATGCGTGAAATATTAAGACGTATTAACCACTACTATGTGAATGAACGGAAATGATATGAAAAATTCTCTACTGAGAGGTAATGATGTTATGAGATGGAAAATTCTCCACTGAGAGGTGATGATGTTATGAAAAGTCCTCCACTGAGAGGTGATGATATTACAGTTATGGAAATACCTCTATTGAGAGGTGAACGATGATGAAAGAAACATTTGACTTGAGAAAGATTACGAATGAAAAGATAATGAACGGAATAATACTGAACAACGCTTTCTTAAAGAAAATAACGAATTAAAGACAAAAAACAATAAATGAATTGGAAATGGTTTAATACCTGAAAAACCCTCTCTTGCGAGGTGATTTGTGAAAGATGACAACTTGAAATATTTTATGATAGAAGTGCATGCTTTGTGAACTGGTTATTCATGAAAGAATGAAAACTTAGAATGCTTATGAGGAAAGATATGTTTAGTGAAAACTTATTCTGCTTTCAATGTTAAACTATTTTTCTTCCATTGTGTCATTTATAATGTTGTTGCTTTTGATTGGTGAGCACGTGAACTCTTGCTCACCCCCACATAGATTGATGTGTTTTTGGCAAGTTTTGAAGCCGAGGCGATGTTCTGGTGCTGTCCACTGTGGTCTTAGGCTTTAGGGAAGGTAGTAGTGTGGTGGAGTCTTAGAAGAATCCTTTTGTTTATTTTTTTTGGAATGTAATGTAATAATGTAATGTTGCTAAGGCGGTGTGCCTTTTAAGTATGTTATGGGATGTTGTGTTGGGCCCAGGAATGAAGTCCTGTTGTTAAAAAAAATATGCTCGAAGTGTTGCGTTTGATGTCGTGTGCGATGGGTTGAGTACTCATCCTCAGGTTCCGTGCCTGGAGGTCGTGGCGGGGCTTGACAGACAGTGTAGTGTTCTTTGGATATATCATTTCGGGTGATGAAATCCAAGTAGATCCCAGTAAGATTGAGGCAGTGGTAGGATGGGAAAGGCTGACCAGTGTGACTGAGATACATAGCTTTTTGCGTTTGGCCGGGTATTACCAGAGATTTGTGAAAGATTTCTTCCTAATAGCCAAGCTTTTGACCCGTTTGACTCAAAAAGATGTGAAGTTTGTATGGTCTGATCAGTGCGAAGAGAGTTTCCAAGAATTTAAGAAGAGGTTGACCACTACACCAGTTCTGATAATCCCTTCGGGGAAGGGATATTTGGTAGTCTACACCGATGCGTCACACCAGGGGCTAGGCTATATGCTCATGCAGGAAGGGAAAGTGATTGCATACGCGTCAAGATAATTGAAAACTCACGAGCGAAATTATCTAGTCCATGACTTGGAATTTGTGGCAGTTGTGTTTTCCTTAAAACTGTGGCGACATTATTTATATGGAGAAACCACAGAGATTTACACAGATCATCAAAGTTTGAAATACCTCTTTACCCAGAAAGAGTTGAACCTTCGGCAGCGGAGGTGAATAGAGTTGCTCAAGGATTACGATTGCACAATAAATTATCATCCAGGAGAAGCCAATGTGGTTGCGGATGCCCTTAGTAGGAAGTTATTGGGGAGAGTGGCGCACTTACAAGGATTACAAGTCAGTCTGTTTTGACAACTACTACCCACAAGGGTGGAGCTATCAATGAAGACGGAGACAATCTTACTTGCCCATCTTACGCTCCAACCTTTACTGATAGACAGGATCTAGGAAGCTCAGAAGATGGATCCTTATTTGATGAAGTTGCATGACGAAGTCATTAGAAATGTGAACAAAGACTTCGTGGTTTCTGAGGATGGGGTACTGATGTAGAGGAAACGCTTGTGTGTCCCTAACGATGCTAAATTGAGAAAGGAGATTCTTGAGGAAGCTCATGGTTCTAAGTATACGATGCACCTGGGAAACACAAAGATGTATTGGGATCTGCGTGAGAACTATTGGTGGCACAGGATGAAGAGAGATGTGGCATAATTTGTTTATAAGTGCTTGGTGTGTCAACAGGTGAAGATTGAACACCAGAGGCCGGCGGGGTTGTTGCAACCTTTGCCAATACTGGAATGAAAATGGGAACACATTACCATAGATTTTGTGACCGGCTTGCCGCAATCCCCTAAGGAGAATGAAGCCATATGGGTAATTATTGACAGACTGACGAAGTCAGCACATTTCTTACCTATCAAGATGACGTTCTCGATGGATAGGTATGCACGGTTATACATTGATGAGATTTTCCAGTTGCATGGTGTGCTAGTGGTGTCTGATAGAGATCGTAGATTTATGTCAAAGTTTTGGGGGAGTTTACAAAAAGCAATGGGAACCGTGTTGAAGTTCAGTACAACTTTCTATCCCCAAACTGACGGGCAATCAGAAAGAACCATCCAGACCTTGGAGGACATGCTCTGAGCTTGTGTTTTAGATCTTCCAGGTAGCTGGGAGGATCACTTATCCTTGGTTGAGTTTGCATACAACAATAGTTTCCAATCGTCCATTGGAATGGCACCATATGAGGCCCTGTATGGGAGGAAGTGTCCAAACCTGACTTATTGGGATGAGGTAGGGGAAAGGAAGTTGTTGGGACCCGAGATAGTCCAGATCACCGTGGACAAGGTTAAGCTGATTCGAGAAAGGTTAAGATAGGCTTAGGACAGACAGAAGAGCTATACAAACACCCAGCGATGAGACTTGGAGTTTAAGGTATGAGATTATGTGTTTTTGAGAGTATCTCCTTGGAAAGGTGTTATGCGTTTCGACAGAAAAGGGAAGCTGAGTCCTCGTTACATTAGACCTTTTGAGATTGTAAGGAATGTTGGGAGTACGGCATACCAGCTGGCACTTCCCCTGGATCTATCGAGGTTACACGATGTGTTCCATATATATCAGTTCTGAGGAAGTACATACCCGATCCTTCTCATGTGTTATCAGTACAGCTGGTAGATCTCATATTGGATCTTTCTTATGAGGAAGAACTGGTGCAAGTATTGTACTGGAAGGAGCAAACACTGAGGAATAAAGTAATTCCTTTAGTAAAAGTTCTATGGCGCAGCCATACAGTGGAAGAAGTCACCTGGGAAAGAGAGAAAGAGATAATGCAGAGGTTGTAACATCCCGTAATTTCTAAATAAAATCTTATTTAAAAGATTAATAATTATTTGGCTCGGGATAGTAATTAATAATTAAATCTTTGCCCAATTTATTATAATTTGGGTGGTGAGGGTTGAATTGCAAATCCCCTAAGTGGGTGGAGTGTGGGATTTTAAGATAAGTTGAAATCTTTTAAGAGGCAGACAAGAAATCAGGTGTCAGGGTTTTGAGAGCTGCTTGCCCCTTTGTCCCACCCTATTGTGTCCCCCACCTGTTGCTCTGTCAGAGAGAGATTCCTCTAAATTAGGGATTTACTCTTCCTTCTCTCTAGAACTGCCACAACCCTCTTTTCCCTAAGAAACCTAGAACTTTTCCCTCATCTGTTTGACAAACAGTAAGATCGAGTGAGTATTGTTCTCTCATGGAGCTTTGACGACCCTATAACTGGAGTGTGGAGGTATTTCTATACCTTTTCCTGAAGAAACGAAGGAAAGAAGAGGCAGAACTGCTTTTTGCAGTGTTCTTGAGATTGTTGAGGTAAGAGCCATGTTTTTAATCTCTCCTTCGAGTCACATCATGAAATACAACACATGAACGATGTATGAGACCTATATTTTTGACCTTCAGTCTTCTCCTATCTCTAGGCCATGTATTGGTAATGGTTTACCCATGGTTGGGTACTCTAATGGAGGAAAAAAACTTGTCTTCCCCTTCATGAATCGGGTTAGAAAGGTCTTTGGGAGAGGTCTTGGGAAGTTGGATGAGAGAAGTATAGAGGAGAGAAGTTGTAGGTTTTTTTGGGCTTGGATTGAAGTAGAAAAACTAAGTTTTCTCTCCCCAAACAGAGCCTTAAACCAGAAATAGGCAAAAATAGAGCAGCTATGATTTCCGGAGTTTGGGTTGACCTATCCACCCTATGTGTCGACTCACCAAATGATAGCTCTCTATAATTTGCGCAGGAGCTGAGTTGAGTCGATCCACAGAGCCCATGATTCGATCCATACATGTTTCAGCCTCTGTTGTTTTGGCAGGTGGTGGATTAGGTCGACCCAAGGCCAGACCGTCTACGTGTGTCGACCTAAATCGTAGATAAGTCGACCCAAGACCTTGTCCCGCACACATGAGTCGATGTGTAGCAGCCCACACCTTGACCCAAACCTTCTATGAGGGTGCCATAAGTCGACCCAACTGACGAGTGAGTCGACCCAAAGTCCCGTGAGTTGACCTAACCCATCTCTGAGTTGACTCAGAGCAGGGAAGGACAGTAACTTAGTATGGGGTTTCCAAGCCCTTGTGGCCACGTTTGACCTTAGGTTCCTTCATGAAAAATGTACCTAATGACCATACCTACCTTCTTGATTTATCCCAAGAATTATTGAATGGGTTTAGTCCATTTATTTGAATTCACCAAATATCATAGGATGGGGAAACCTCTCAGTTGAGGGTAGAACATGTTCCAATGAGAACCAAGTGCCTTGAATGACCATAGGGTCATGATGTAAGTGTAGGGAACATCTGGAATTACTCTTTCTTATACTTGGTTTATTGTATAACTTAAGTTTCAGAGAGTTAGCAGTGGACATCGTGGAGTTCCCTAGTGATCAAGGAGGCAAACCATAACTCATTCAAGAAAAAGGTGAGAGTGGCTAGCTGTATAAAATGAAATGTAGAGAACTTGGATTCTATAAATGTTTTGTAAAACATGTGTTGTGTGATGATCTCATGAGTATTTTCCTAAAACTATGTTTTGGTGTTTAAATGAAGCTTACTTCTCTTTTATCAAATGTGAGTATATTTTACGTGAATCATGAGATCGAAATGTATTTAGAATTGCATGTGTTGTTTGTATATGCCAAGTGATGGCAGGTAACTATCCCGGAGGACCCCGTGTGTGGGTGCCTGATAGCCTTAAAGACTTTACCCCGTGTGTGGGTGGTTTTGTGATAGCCTTAAAGGCATTACCCCTAAGAGGGTGGAGGTCCAATGGTGGAAAAGGCCCCGTGTGTGAGTGGATACACTGACCACTAGTGTTATATATGAGTGACCATCTTAGACGCCACTCTAATAATAGAAGCGTTGTATTGAGGTAACGGTACCGTCGGAACTCCCGATCGTGAGATTAAACGACTACTTGGACATTATACGCGTGTATTGAGTGTGGTGTTATACTTGTGTATGTTTGTAAGATATAACATGTGGATATTGCTTTTACTATAAAATATTTTATGATATGTGGCATTTTTCTTTATATCTTATTTCATTTTATGCTAAGCCAACTCTCCTGTAACCTTGTGGTTGTAGATCTCAGTTCGGGTAGACTCTTTTTTCACTAGTGCTATGCCAAAAGGAAAGAAGATCTATTAGAGAGGCTATGCCTTTGATGTTATGATGTTTACGGATATGGATATGTCGGATTGTAATAACTTAGAAAACAGATGTTACTACCTTTTACACTTGTTTGGGATTGTGTATCCCATAGTTAGCTTATCTTTCAGTATGTAGTATTTGGGATGGAGTATCCCTTCGTGGATGTTATGCATGATATTTCAGTACGGAGTGATGATTTTTATTTGGGACAAATGCAGAGTGCATCCCTGGTTATATTATAATTGTTTCTGTTTCGATAAGCCGTACCATCCCTCCTAGGTGGGATTAATTACCCTAATAGGAGAGGGGTGTTATAATTTTGGTATCATAACTTAAGGTGATAGATTCTGTAGACATGTTGAGATGGCACTATGTGGACAAAGGTTGTGGGTAGTAGGACTTAGGGGTATCGTACCCTTATCTTCGGACGTCTGTGTGACTAACTTTGAAGTCTAATTAAAAACGCGTTATGCAGGCGCCGGTTCCTATTAAAAATTATAGTGAGACATTAGACTGGGGAAAATTATCCTATGAGTCATAAGTGGGTAGTTAAGTTTAAGTTATATGTGTTTAAATCTTAAAGTTACGTTGGAAAAGTTTTTATAGTCTTTGATCCTTGTGTAGAAGTATGATTTGATTATAATCCTGAGTAAGTTCTGAACTATATCTATTTTCGTATAGTTATGTAGAAAATGAAAAGTTCTGACGGAGAATCGGTTGCCCGCGAGCAACGTGATGAGGAGAGGTAAGGAATGCCTCCACCGGGGGAACAACCCAGTAATCAAGCGCAGCAGACGCTCCAAATCCTAGAGGTCATCGCCCGTCTGATAGAGACGAACACCCGTTTACTGGGTATGCAAATGGGAAGGGGCGACAAGTCTCGGGCAAAACAGTTCAGGGACTTGGGAGCGAAGGAATTTAGTGGGACTGCCGACCCAGCCGAAGTAGAGGGCTGGTTGAAGGGTGCGGTCCGTATCCTGGATCGGTTAGGGGTGACGGAGGATGAACAAGTCGACCTCGTTACCTTCATGTTCAGAGGAGAGGCAAGCAATATGTGGGAGGCCACCGAGAGACTACTGAAGTTGCCTTACCCAGGTGTGGAAACCCCTACACTTCAGGTGTTCTCTTGGGCTCGTTTCTCTAGGGCCTTTGAGGAGCAATAAAAACCTGCCTCCTATAAGTACAAAAAGGAGCAAGAATTTATCGAGCTGACCCAGAAGAGCTTGAGCTTGACGGAATACGAGATGAAGTTCACGGAGCTATCCCGATATGCAGCTCTCCTTGTGCAGGACGAGGAAACTAGGTGCAACAGGTTCCAGAGAGGGCTGAACTTTATCATCAGGACTTGGCTGATAGGCCTGGAAATTGGCAGTTACGTGAATCTGGTGAACAAGGCCAGAATGTTCGAGAAAGACCTAAAGGAGGGGGTAAAAAAGAGAGAGGACTAGAAGAAGTGAAAGTTTGGAAGTGCGTCGTTAGGGAAGGTATGGAAGAATGTTTCCAAAAGCAATGCAAGCAAGCCACCAACTTTTTGAAGCTAAAGCCATCAACCCAATGCGAAGAATACGGGGTTTAAGGGGAATCAGCTGAGTGGTGGAGGTTTCAGTTGTGACGAGAAGAGCAATCTCCCCACATGCTATCAGTGTGGAGCTACTAATCACTTCATAAAGAACTACCCCAATAAGAAGAAGGAGATTATTTGCTACCGTTGTAATCAGCCGGGGTATATATCTACACAGTGTGGGTAGCAGGATCGGCAGGCTGCATCTTCCATGGGCAGCAGGAGAATCGGGGGTTATGGGCCGACAGCATCAGCACAGAACAAAGGAAAAGGTGTTACAGAAGGATCGATTGCTCTTGGCCGAGTGTTCTCTATCACTAGGCAGGACGCGCAGGTGAAACCAGATGTGGTGACAGGTACTGTTATTGCCTTCTGTATGGATGCTTACGTTCTTATTGATCTAGGATCCACGCATTCATTTATAGCACCTACCTTTATGTCACGGGTAGAGGGCATCATACCAGAGCGTCTAGATTCTACAGTCACCATAGCTACACCCCTTGGTGATAAAATGGCTATTGAGGCCATTTATAGAAAGTGTCCGTTAGTTGTGGGAGGACAAGAAATGGAGGTGGATGTAATGCCATTACATATGCTAGAGTTTGACTTCACACTCTGGATGGATTGGCTATCCACCTACCATGCATTCTTAGACTACTTTGGGAAGAGGATTGTATTTCAAATTCCTGGCGAAGAAGAATTTATCTTTCTGAGAGATAAGGTAAAGACACCTGTTTGTCTCGTGTCGAATCTCAAGGAAACCATAATGTTGAAAAAGGGTTGTTACGGGTTTTTGGCATGAGTAGTGGACACCGAGTCTGTGGGAGAGGAATTTTGAGGATTCCAGTCATTCGTGACTTTCTGAATGTGTTTCCAGATGATTTATCGGGTCTACCTGTGGACCGAGAGATCAATTTCATCATTGAACTGTACCCGGGCACGTCGCCCATATCGATCGCACCATATAGGATGGCTCCCACAGAGTTACGAGAGCAGAAAGAGGAACTACAAGAACTGATGAATAAGGGTTTCATACGACCCAGTGTCTCCCCGTGGGGAGCACCCGTCTTGTTCGTGAAAAAGAAAGGCAGAACTCTAAGAATGTGCATTAACTATCGACAGCTGAATCTGGTCACCGTGAAGAACAAATATCCTTTACCCAGGATAGATGATCTATTTGATCAGTTGTGAGGAGCCGGCGTGTTCTCGAATATCGCCTTGAGGTCGGGTTATCATCAGTTGAGGGTACGAGGGTCGGACGTACCAAAGACTGCCTTTCGGACCCATTATGGATATTACGAGTTTGAGGTAATGCCATTCGGATTGACCAACGCTCCAGCAGCGTTTATGGATTTGATGAACCGTGTGTTCAGGAAATATCTGGATCAGTTTCTGATTGTGTTTATAGACGATATTCTTATATATTTACGAAGCGCGGAGGAACATGAGGAGCACTTGAAAATTGCATTACAAGTCCTGAGAGAACACAAACTCTATGTCAAATTTAATAAATATGAATTTTGGTTAGACATTGTAGTGTTCTTAGGACATCATTTTGGGAGACGAGATCCAAGTAGATCCCAAGAAGATTGAGGCAGTGGTGGAGTGGGAAAGGCCGACCAGTGTGACTGAGATACGCAGCTTTTTGAGTTTGGCCCGATATTATCGGAGATTTGTGAAAGATTTCTCCCTAATAGCCAAGCCTTTGACCTATTTGACTCAGAAGGATGTGAAGTTTCTGTGGCCTGATCAGTGTGAAGAGAGTTTCCAAGAACTGAAGAGAAGGTTGACCACCGCACCAGTTCTGACAATCCCTTCAGGGAAGGGAGGTTTTGTGGTCTACACCGATGCATTGCACCAGGGGCTAGGCTGCGTGCTCATGTAGGAAGGGAAAGTGATTGCCTACGCGTCAAGGCAATTAAAAACTCACGAGCAGAATTACCCAGCCCATGACTTGGAATTTGCGGCGATTGTGTTTGCCTTGAAACTATGGCGACATTATTTGTATGGAAAAACCACATAAATTTACACAGATCATCAGAGTTTGAAATACCTATTTATTCAGAAAGAGTTGAACCTTCGACAGCGGAGGTGGATGGAGTTACTTAAGAATTATGACTGCACGATTAATTACCATCCGGGAAAAGCGAATGTGATTGTGGATGCCTTTAGCAAAAATTCGTCGGGAAGAGTGGCGCACTTACAAAGATTACAACTTGGTCTGTTCCAAGAACTGCTACCCACAAGGGTGGAGCTATCAATGAAGACGGAGACAGTTTTACTTGCCCATCTTTCACTTTGACCTTTATTGATAGACAGGATCCAGGAAGCTCAGAAAGTGGATCCTCAGTTGTTGAAGTTACAGGACGAAGTCGTTAGAAACGTGAACAAGGACTTGTTGATTTCTGATGTATGGGAAACGCTTGTGTGTTCCTAATGATATCGATTTGAGGAGGGAAATTCTTGGGAAAGCTCATGGTTCTAAGTATACGATGCACCCGGGGAACACAAAGATGTATCGGGATCTGCGTGAGAACTATTGGTGGCACGAACTTTGGTCCTAAAAAAAAATTAAATCTGTCTTGCAAGTATCTTTATGGGTGATGCGGAGTGCATCCCTTTATTAATTGTATCAATTCTGATTAGGTGAGCCTATGTCGCACGACTCAAAGTAAGTTAAATCATCCTATAAGGACTGGGCATGACATAGGCTCTGATACCACTTTGTTGTGACCGTTCACAATCATCGACAAACAATCACACACACAATAGACAGGAAGATACGCGGTTCGATACTTTGGCCTAAGTCCACGGAGAGCGGAAACAAAATCGATTAAAACGACGGTGGAGAAACAATGGAGAGGAGAAGAGAGAAAACTCAAAACCCAAACCCACAAACCAATCCCATAAATCTCTGCCTCTACTCACTCAACTCTCTTACAATCTCACACTGACATACACAGGCAGAGCGTTCAATACCTCCAATCCCGATTGAGCAATTCGATCATTCACTCTTCTCTCTGCCTTTCCACGCTCTGCCTCTGCTCAATACAGAGGTTCCATTTTATAGGCGAGGAAGGAGATCACTCATATCATGGAAGATCTTTAGAACCCTATCGTCAATCCTCCAAGTTTTTATTGGTGTGCGGAAGTCGACGGGCATGAGGAGTCGACGCATATGCAGGAAAAATACAACCGTGAAGGAAATGGATCCCATCATCTTGGGCGCGTAATGACTGAATTGCATGGGAAGTTGGCACCCAAATTGCTGAAAAGTCATTTCCTTCTTTTATTGCTCATTAGTGACCAAAGCCATTTCCTTCTTTCATTGCTCATTAGTGATGAATTTCCGTGAAGCATGGGAAACTACACTCTCAACACTCGCATGCCAATTAA
>JAUTBS010297359.1:0-18217 GCA_032361285.1 Aequorea victoria
GCTTTATATGGGTTTTCTCGAGTTTTCCTGGAAAACTGGAGAGATTACTGACCTTGGAGAGGGTTTGGGATTGTTGGAATTTTGAGAGTTTCTTCGGGGTGGTTTTTCAAAGAAAATATCGAAGGATTCCTGGGCTTTTCAAGGGGTGTTGAGAGGTTTTCCGAGAGGTAAGAGATATGTCAGGAGATGATGGGATTAGGCGGTGGGTTCGAAAGTTGAAAGTTATATGTTTTGAAGGGGGTCCTATTTATAGAAAAATTCGAGAGGGAGCAAACTTGGGGCCAAAGTTTCCTCAAGGTGGCGTGCGCATGGTTCAAAGAGGCGTGCGCATGGTGGGAGTGTGCGCACGCATGGTCATAGGTCGGTTTAGGGTTGGTTTTGTGGTCCTGAGGTGGTTTGGGTCATTGGATAAAGGTGACATTGTGTGCGCTAGTAATGGAGTGTTTTAAGGCTGCGTAGGATATTTTGAGGGATGGTGCATGCGCATGGTGAGGTTGCGCACGCATGGTTGGTGCCTAGGGACATTTTTGGTATTTTCTAGGGTGTTTTGGGTTGTCTCGGGGTGTTTTGGGTTGCACTTGGAAGTACCTTCAGACTTTCAAATACGCGTAGAAGCTCCTTTGGATGTGACTGATGCACTTTTGATCATTGGAAGGCTACGAGAACTGGCTGATGTTCGGTTTAATCAAAAATGGGGTGTCTACACAAGCACATCATTGTGTTTTACAAAACACAAGTGACGTTCAATCATACATTGAGCAAGAATATTTCGTCTCTACTTAGAGTAAAGTGTATTTCTTTATATTTATTAAGAATTTTTTATGTACCTGATCTTCTTTTGTTTATTCATAATTTGATAGGGAGCATATAGCTTGGTTGAAGTTACAATTTTCTCGTCAATCAAAAAGTCAAAAGTGGCTACAAATTGAATACAATAAATCATTTATATATTAGTTACGTGACAAAGTACCAAACTTATTAAATGTATATTTTACATTTATTTTATCATTTATGAACTTAGCTAATCATTACACTATATACAGCTTGTCGTTGTATTAAGTGCTGAAAATAATATTTCTAATACCCTGAGGTGGCTAGCACAAGGACCTTGCTTAGATGTGATAAAATATTCAGGCTACATTATAAACGGTTGTCATTATCATACAAAAGATCGTGATGATGAACGAGTCAATCAGAATAGTGGTGTCAGCTTAGTAGCAAAGATAATGCAAGTCACAGGCTATAAGGATACGAACCCTGTCTATGCGGATATGAGTTATTATGGGGTTATTACTGAGATATGGCAACTTGATTATCATATGTTTAAAATTCCGGTATTTAAGTGTGATTGGGTGGATAACAAGAAGGGAATTAAAGTGGATGAGCTTGGATTCACAGTAGTGGAGCTTGGAAGGATAGGCCACAAATCTGATTCTTTCATTTTAGCCTCGCAGGCCAAACAAGTTTTTTGTGTAGAAGATCAACTTGATCTACAATGGTCAATTGTACTAGAGCCTCCTCAACGTCAATATATGTGCGATGAAGATAATGAACTCCATGATTGTTTTATAGAGGACCATTACATTGACAAAAAACTGTCAAAAGTTGAATCATTTGATGTAACCGATGCCTCTATGTCATCTTACATGCGAAGTGACTGTGAGGGAACTTGGATCGACAATTTATAATGAAAGGCTATGGACAGTTCACTTTTGGTGTTACTATTGCTATTTATATGAATTGCAAGGATGCTTTCGAGTTTATTTTGTTCTACCCACACCTTTATATGACATTATCTTCATTATCTTTATTCCTGCTTTGTTATCTTTATTATTTATATATAGATAATACAATGGTTGCTAGCGTATGAATTGCGGTGAGTGTACTTGCAAGTTTTTATGTGGCTGTGGCACCGCCATACATTGCCTTAACGCACAATGTTTGATTTATATAGCTGATTGATATTAATATTATCGATCTTTCAAAAATTATAGTTCCATTTTTAAAGTTTAAAATTAGATTATAATTTGTTCCTTACTATTAGTATACTCAATAATATACAAAAAAAAATTAAAAAGTTTACTTTTAAATATTACAAACATGGTCGAATAGTGTAGCACAACAATTGGGGTAGTTCAACGATAAAATAGGTTTTGGGATCCATAGTTTATTTATAAGAGTTTAAGCATGATCTTATCAAGAACACTTTCAACTTCCCTACTTGCTTTGAAATTTACTTGTTGAGGTGCATGTACTACTTACAATTGGTCACCATGGCAAAGTTATGAAGCACAGAAGCTTTGAAGGTCTGCAGTTAAAAGGCTCTCTAGGGCTCCGTTAAATTGCCTGTAATAATGTGCAAGAAAATGTTTCTTGAGAAAAATAAAGTAAAGGAATGTAAATGAAAAGGAAGTATAACTAATTTAATTTTGCATTATATGTTACAGAAAGTTCATGTATGAAAGCATTTTTAACTTTTACACAATTTATGATCCCTTGCTTTTTACAAGAAAGGATTTGAGAAACAATATTTCCTTAAAATAGACCATAGTTAAAGATGTTTAGCAGTGGAACTGGTGATAAAAAAGATTTATGTTTTCAGATCTTACACACTAATATGTTATGCAAATCTTTTCTGATCTTTATTTATTTTTCTCCTCAGCTCTTCTAGTATTGTTGAAATATAATTTTAGTCATTTAATTTTACTTTTTCCTTCAGCTACTAAACTGCATATCAAATTCAGATCTTGCAAATTAGGTTGCTAACTCAATTCTTATTATTTTAGACAGGATAGATTCTTGTCATGATTTACCAAGTAATGAAGAGGATGCAGGGCTGTTACCAATCGAAGAAAAATGTATTAAAAGAAAAGAAAGAGATTCAACAACTCTACCAGAAGTTATAAAAAATAGAAGTTCTTATGTGCGAAAAGTTGTTCAATATAACCAAAAAGGTCAACAAATAGAAAAAGTTGCAAAGAAATATGGTAGCTATTTTGGAGTTTTGGCACGCACAATGTTCCCAATAATTTATAATGATTGGCATAAAGTGCCAGCATAATTAAAAGAGAAAGTATGGAGTTGTGTAGAAGTAAATAGACCTTAATTTATTGTTTTAAGTTACGTAAATTTTTAATTTCACACTTCTTATTTGAAATGCTCGGTTAACATACGATGTTGATCGAAGGGGTAAAAAGAATGCAATAATGTCAATAGGAGAGAAATGGAGGACGTTTAAGAAAAGTCTGACCAATATCGTCCTTCAAAACTGTTAGGAAATTTAGATTAATGTTTATTAATTTAATATTTCCAATTGTAATTGTATTTGTGGCAATTCGGACTATTTCGGTATTTGTGTCAATTCTATCCTCTTTTAGAGATAGTTGTTATCACCTGTGTTTAGAAGCAAATCAGGTTGATTTGTGATAGGTTTGGAAGCTTGTTGATAAGTTTGGAAAGCTTCCTGATATAGTTGAAGAAGATGAACTCGCGGATGGCTCGTTTCTATCTTTGAAGATAGAGTCCGTTCGAGCGGACTAGGGAGCGCTTGAGCGGACCCTTGGCAGATTGGGATTCAGCGAGTGTTTTAAATAGAGGATCAAAAGTTCATTATTCATCACCTCTCTTGCATGAAATATAAGATATATTTTGGAGAGTTCTTTCGTCTTCTAATTGATAGATCATTGAAGACACAACGTTGTTTATTCAAACAACACTTTCGAGGTTCGGGATTTCGTCAGTG
Source organism: Aequorea victoria (assembly GCA_032361285.1). Classification (NCBI taxonomy): domain Eukaryota; kingdom Metazoa; phylum Cnidaria; class Hydrozoa; order Leptothecata; family Aequoreidae; genus Aequorea; species Aequorea victoria. Next base: position 3,743 of record JAUTBS010297359.1, read on the forward strand.
AATTCTGACGGAAGTTGCTTCGTGGATTCGTCGCAACGTCAAAAGGATTGCTAAGCACTGGAGAACGGTGAACGAGGATTCGGCTGCCTGCTTAGGACGTAGATTGAGGATTCGATTACGGTCTGTAAGTTAGTTTTGTAACTGTTCGTGGTATAGTGCATTGCTTTCTTGGACAGTGGATTCAGTCCCGTGGTTTTTGCCCAGTTGGGTTTTCCACGTAAAAATCCCATGTTTTGTTTGGTTTGATTGTTTCTTTGCTTTCTAGTAATTTCATATATCGTGGATTGATTAAGTCGGAGTTTATTTTAAAACCTTGTTTTATTTAATTAAAAATATAAACAAAGTGGTTTTACGGTTTTTCACTACCCATACCGGGAAGTGCGAGATGTAAACTAAGTTGGTCGGGGAGATAGAAAGTCTACCCAAGTCGAGAAACATTGATACGCAACCCAAGTCTGAATTAAACAAAATCAAATAAAAAAAATCATCTAGAAAAATGTAAAAATGTTTATCTAAGGACAAAGATAATTAATTCTCTTTCGAGAATCGTGCAACACAACTTAGAATGATCGGAATGATAAAAAGTCTACCCATACCGGGAAGTATTAATACGCAACCCAAGTCTGAATTAAAAAAATCAAACAAAAAAATTCTCCTAGAAAGACGTGAAATTGTTTATCTAGGGACAAAGATTATAAATTCCTTTTCGGGAAACGTGCAACACAATCTAGGGTGGTCGGGACGATTGAAAGTCTACCCTGTTATTCAAGAATGACCCTAGAGGGGGTGAATAGGGTCGTTTAAATTCTTTTTAGCTTTTAAAAATCTTTTAAAACAATATTATTAATATATATATTCACAGATAGATATGAAAGCAGTAAAAATATAGAGATAGAAGGATGACACCGTAATTTTTATAGTGGTTCTGTTATTCCAGCCTACATCCACTCCTCAAGCTTCCCTTGAGATTTTTCCACTAAGTGAGGACACTTATGGGTGTACTTCAAACCTTTTACAAACTATCACCAAACTGCGTTCCAAAGCCCTCAGACTTCTAGCACTTGTGATATCTATTTCAGCTTTCTACAGAAGACTCACCAAGTTCGTTCTAAAGTTCTCAGACTTCTACCACTTGTGATCTAATGTTCCAAGCCTTTTCAAAGACTCACCAAGTTATATTCCAAAGTCCTCAGACTTCTAGCTCTTGTGATCTTTCTTTTTGTGTGCTAAACCACACACAAAGTGAAGTACAGGGTGACTCACCCTTATTTTTACAAGAGTTGTAACAAATGTAGTACTCTCTGTGAAGAGTTGATATTTCCACACTGTAGCACTGTAAAGAGAACCCACGAACAAGATGATGAATAGTAGTTGTTGGGCCATCTCTGAATAAATAATGAGAGAATCTGTTTCTGATCTTGAATGAGTAATACAAGATTTCTCTTTTCTATTTTTGATTTCTCTCTTGGAAAGAGTGATTGATAGAAAGATATTCTCATCTGGTGTATATTAGGTTTCTCTCTCTAGATATTTCTTTTTGTGGTCAAGTTTGTTTGATCCTTGAGAGAACATGCATTTATATAGGCATTTGCTTCAATCTTTGCAATGAATTATTCTGATACTGAGGAGTACTTACAATAAATATTTGTCTTTGTCTGCATTTGCTTTTAGTTCTGAGAATTCAGACTTTGAAATAAATGCACCGTATATCAGATTTGCTTTTTGCTGTATAGAATATCTTGTAATTAATTTATGTGATCTTGATTTTTTTTTTCAAAGATTTGAGGCAACTTCTTAGGATTGCAACTGAAACAAATCTCCACATTTACTCCTGGTTGAATATAGTCATTGAAAATCAAATCATAACATTTAATGCTCTTGGATATTGTCAATCCTCTCCATTAATTACGAAAAAATAGCTTCAGCAAATATTTGGGTCGACTCAAATAACATTGGAGGAAGCCTGTTGTTGAGTCAACTCACAGATGAGTTAGGTCGACTCAAATGACTTTGGAGGATACTGTCTGATATTGGGTCGACTCACTGATGAGTTGGGTAGACTCATGGAAATTCTGTCTCTGTTGTTTAACAGATGACTAATTGGGTCGACTAATTGATGATCTGGGTCAACTCATAAGTGATGTTGGGATGTGGTTCGATTGAGAGGCTTACTGTGTCAACTCATTATGCTTGGGTCAACTCATATGGCACTTGGGTCGACTCACATGTTGTTTTGTGCATTGGGTCGATGTTTGGGTTGAGACAAGTTGACACTGACATGTGTCTTTAAACTTAGGTCGACTCACTGTGGTATTGGGTCAACTCATAATGACAAATTAGGTGTTGGGTCGATGTTTGGGTTGACTTAGGTTGACTCTGGCAAGGTTCATGGACTTGGGTCGACTCACTATGAACTTGGCTCGACTCATGGTGGCATGTATGGAGCTGGGTCAAGACATGGGCTGACTCATGTCAACTCTTGCAAGGTCTTTGGACTTGGGTTGACTTAAGATGACTTTGGGTCGACTCTAGAGAATGAAGAACATTTGGGTTGACTCAAGGAAGGGTTGGGTCGACTCAGGCCTACACCTGTTAAAAATATAGATGGCATGATATCGCGTGGGTCAACTCAAAAGGGACTTGGGTCGACTCATTTGTATGCCTGTTAAAAAGTACTGAAGCTTTTTGTGTTTGGGTCGACTCAAATGAAGGTGTGGGTCGACTCAAAATGCTCTATTTTGATTTTGATGATTTAGGCTCTATTTGAGATTGGTTTAAAGGTTAGGTTTCACTCGGAAAAACTTTTGAATATTTGTTTAAATACCTGAAATCACTTAAATCAATGTCAAATACTAAGTTAACCCCTATAATGGGTGTTAACCTATTAGATAAACATTTAAATATATTTTGACGATTTAGTGAGATATAAGACATGATATGATCAATAATTACGATACAATGAATATGATTAATTAGCATTTTATTTGAAACTACTTAAGCTTTAAGTGTAAAACTTTTGAGCTTATATAATCATTTAAAAGATTTGTTTGTTTATCATTAAAATCTATAATTGATTTGTTAAAATCTTGGGGCTTAACATACCCATGCTAGAAAGTGTGAGACGTACCCTAAGTTGGCCGAGATGATGGAAATCCTACTCAACTCGAAAAGTATTGAAACGCAACCGAAATTTGAATTAATAAAAAACTAAATAAAAAAGTTCTCCTAGAAAAACGTGAAAATGTTTATCTACGGATAAAGATTATTAATTTCTTCTCGGAAAATGTGCAACACAACCTACGATTGTCGGGATGATGGAAATCGTACTCATCCCGAGAAGTGCAAGATCTAACCTAAGTTGGTCGGGACGATGGAAACCCTACCTAACTCGAAAAGTATTGATATGCGACCCAAGTTTGAATTAAACAAAAAATTAACCTAGAAAAATGTAAAAATATTTATCTAAGGACAAAGATCATTAGTTCTTTCTCGAGAAGCGTGCTGCACAACCTAGGGCAGTCGGAACGATAAGAAGCCTACCCAACTCGGAAAGCATTGATACGCGACCCAAATTTGAATTAATAAAAAAATAAAATAAAAAACATTCTCCTAGAAAATCGTGAAAACGTTTATCTATGGACAAAGATAGCTAATTCCCTCTTGAGAAGCATACAACACAACCTAAGGTGGTCGGGATGATGGAAAGCCTACCCATCCTGAAAAGTGTGAGATGTAACCTAAGTTGGTCAAAACGATGGAAACTCTACCAAACTCGAGAAGCATTGATACGCGACCCAATTTTAAATTAATAAAACAATTCCAATAGAAATACGTGAAAATATTTATCTAGGGACAAAAATTATTAATTCCCTCTAAGAAACAGTGCAACACAATCTAGGGTGGTTGGGACGATGGAAAGGCTACCTATCCCGGGATGTGCGAGACTTAACCTAAGTTGGTCAGGATAATGAAAAGGCTACCCAACTCGGGAAGCGTTAATACATGACCCAAGTCTGAATTAATAAAAAATCAAATAAAGAAATTCCCCTAAAAATGTGAAACATTTATCTATAGACAAAGATCATTAATTTTGTCTCGGGAAGAGTACAACACAACCTAAGGTGGTCGGGAAATTGGAAACCTACCTATCCCATGAAGTGCGAGATGTAACCTAAGTTAGTCGGGACAATGGAAAACCTACGCAACTCGGGAAGCATTGTTACGCGACCCTAACTTGAATTAATAAAAAATCAAATAAAAAAATACCCTAAATAAATGTGATTGCGTTTATCTAAGGACAAAGATCATTAATTCTCTCTGAGGAAGTGTGCAACACAAGCTAGAGTGGCCGGAATGATGGAAAGGCTACCCATCCCAGCAATTGCGAGACGTAACCTAAGTTAGCCATGACAATGGAAAGCCTACCCAACTCGGGAAGCAATGATACGCGACCCAATTTGAAGTAATAAAAAATTCTCCTTAAAAAATGTGAAAATGTGCATCTCGGGACAAAAATCATTAATTCTCCCTCGACAAGCATGCAACACAACCTAGGGTGGTCCGAACGATGGAAAGTCTACCCATCTAGGGAAATGCGAGACGTAACCTAAGGTTGTCGGGACGATGGAAAGTCTACCCAACTTAGAAAACGTTGATACGCAACCCAAATCTAAATTAATAAAAATCAAATAAAAAAAATTTCTAGAAAAATGTGAAAATATTTATCTAGGGACAAAGATCATTAATTTTCTCTCAAAAAGCATGCAACACAACCTAGGGTTGTCAGAACGATGAAAACTCATCCATACCGGAAAGTGCGAGATGTAAACTAAGTTGGTCAGGGCAATGGAAAGTCTACTCAACTCGAAAACCATTTATACGCAACCCGAGTCTAAATTAATAAAATATCAAATAAAGAAATTTCCTAAAAAATGTAAAAATATTTATTTAAGGACAAAGATCATTAATTTCCTCTCACAAAGCGTGCAACACAACCTAGGGTGGTCGAAACGATAGAAATCTTACCCATCCCGAGGAGTGCGAGACGTACCCTAAGTTAGTCAAGACGGTGAAAAATCTACCCAACTCGAGAAGCATTTATACGCAACCCAAGTCTGAATTAATAAAAAATAAAAAAAATTCTCTAGAAAAATGTAAAAATGTTTATTTACGGACAAAGATCATTAATTCTTTCTCGGAAAGCGTGCAACACAACCTACGGTGGTCAGGACGATGGAAAACCTACCCATCCCAGAAAGTGCGAGATGTAACCTAAGTTGTCGGGATGATGAAAAGCCTACCCAAAATCGGGAAGTAATGATACGCGACCCAAGTTTGAATTAATAAAAAAAATAGTTAAAAAATTTTCCTTGAAAAGTGTAAAAACCTTTATCTAGGGACAAAAATTATTAATTCTCTCTCGACAAGAGTGCACCACAACATAAGGTGGTCCGAACGATGAAAAACATACCCATTTTGGGAAGTGCGAGATATAGCCTAAGTTGGTCGGGACGATTAAAAGTCTACCCAACTCGGGAAGTATTGATGTGCAACCCAAGCTTGAATTAATAAAAAAATCAAATAAAAAGATTTCTCTAGAAAAATATGAAAATATTTATCTAGGGACAAAGATCATTAATTCTCTTTCGAGAATCGTGCAACACAACTTAGGATTGTGAGAACGATGAAAATTCTACCCATACTGGGAAGTGCGAGATGTAAACGAAGTTGGTTGGGACGATGGAAAGCCTACCCAACTCAGGAAGTATTGATACGCAACCAAGTCTAAATTAAAAAAATCAAATAAAAAAATTCCTCTAAAAAAACGTGAAATTAATTATCTAGGGACAAAGATTGTAAATTCTTTTTTGATAAACGTGCAACACAATCTAAGGTGGTCGGGATGATAGAAAGTCTACTTATCCCAAGAAGTGCGAGACGTACCCTAAGTTGGTCAGGATGATGGAAATCCTACCCAACTCGAGAAGTATTGAAACGCAACCCAAGTCTGAATTAATAAAAAACCAAAGAAAAAAATTCTCCTAAAAAAACGTAAAAATGTTTATCTAGGGATAAAAAAATTTAATTCTTTCTCAAAAAACGTGCAACACAACCTACGGTTGTCGGGATGATGGAAAGCCTACTCATCCCAAGAAGTGCGAGATCTAACCTAAGTTGGTCGGGACAATGGAAACCCTACCCAACTCGGAAAATATTGATACGCGACCCAAGTTTGAATTAATAAAAAAATCAAATAAAAAATTCACCTAGAAAAATGTAAAAATATTTATCTAGGAACAAAGATCATTAATTCTTTCTCAAGAAGCGTGCAACACAACTTAGGATGGTCAGGACAATAGAAAGCCTACCCAACTCAGGAAGCAGTGATACGCGACCCAAGTTTAATTAATAAAAAAATCAAATAAAAAATATTCTCCTAGAAAATTGTGAAACCGTTTATCTAGGAACAAAGATTATTAATTCCCTCTCGGAAAGCATGCAACATAACCTAAGGTGGTCAGGATGATGAAAAGTCTACCCATCCCGAGAAGTGCGAGATGTAACCTAAGTTGGTTGAAATGATGGAAAGTCTACCCTGTTACCCCCATGGTTTTTATAATGAATTAATTGATTTTAATGATAACAAATAAAGCCTTAAAGATTAAATGTTTTATCTTTGAATAGATAAATCAAAATAGTTCAAATGAATTTAAATGTCTTTGAAAAGGTTATCACCCATGATTGGGGTTGACCATATGTGTTAATAAGTTGTTAAGATATTTCAGGAATCATACCAAACTGGATCTAAAGCTCAGAATTAAAGAAAATCAGTTGCGAAGCTTTTATGTCTTTTTGGGTCGACACAAGTGGTTTTTGAGTTGACACCATAAAGACATCGATTTGGTATTTTAGCAATAAGACGGACATCAGTCGACGCAAAGAAGATATGAGTCAACACAAGATAGACAAAGTCGACACAATGCAACATTTCAGTCCACACAAGATAGCCTGGGTCGACACAAGCCTCATATAAGTCGACACAAGCCAAGGCCTGTCAAAGATACAGAGGCATCAACCGTTTGAGTCGACACACATCTCCACATGAGTCAATACAACTGAAGCCTGAGACAGAAAAAAAGGCTAAAATTGTTTGAGTCGACACACATCTCTACATGAGTCGACACAACTGAATCCTGAAATAAAAAATAGAGGCTGAAGCATTTTGGGTCGACACAACTAGTACATGAGTCGACACACGGCTAAAAAATAAGGAACTTGAATCGACACCTCTTCACATGGGTCGACACAAAGCAAGTAGATTCTGTGATGTAAGAAACTTAGGTCGACACAAGCCAATGTGAGTTGACACAAGTGCACGATCTCAGTGCGCAATTTATGTAGATTTTGTTTGACTTCCAGCATGATTTAAGGATTGATTTTAAATCACAGAGGATCGATTTTGGTATACAAAATGATCCCAAAACATTTCAAATCAGATCACCAAGATTCAATGAACAAATCAAGGAAATATTCTGTTACGAATATTCGGGGATTTGATGCAAAGTACAGATAGAAGTTCCAGTGCTAATTTAGAAAGAAGATTTGAATCACAACGACTCTCTGAGGATCAAAATTTGAAATAAAGATCAGATGAAATCAAACGAAATCAAATCAACAATCAATCAGCTTGATTTACGAAAGAAGATCATATCGTGATTCAGAGTTTCAAAGGTAATAACGACTACTTTACTGTGGCTATAAAAAGGAACGATCATTGATCACAGAAAACACAACTCAGTAGACAAAACATATACACTATGAAGAATACATCATTCTCATACTATCACTCTCATTATGACTCAAAGAAACATCAAAGAGGTATCAGTCACATTACAATCAGTTCGTGAAAAATTCTGCAAAAATCCAAAGGAAAGCCATTCCAGGAAATCTGTTCATCACTCTATTTTGGCTATTTCTTTTCGTGTGATCATTGTAAACATATGCTCTGATAAAAGAGCTCTACTACTTGATATTCTGACATCAACATACTATACATCATTCTATAAAAGTAGAGGTGAGTCACCTGCTACTAATCTTTGTCTGTGGTGTAGCACACAAAGGGGAAGAATCCAAGTACTAGAAGCTGTGAGTTTTGAGAATGTAGCTTGGATCATCTTCTATAAAATATCACAAGTGCTATAAGCAGTAAAAGTTTTGAAACATAGCTGTGTGGGTCTTGTAAAGGTTTGGAGCACACCCTTAAGTGCTTTGTCCATAGTGGAGAAACTTTCAAGAGGTGCTTGAGGAGTGGATGTAGCCAGGGATAGCAGAAACCACTATAAATTTTGGTGTTGCTCTCTAACTTTATCCTCAATCTCTTGCTTGTATATGTATCTATAGGTTGCTAGTTTATTTCAGTTTCAATTATTGCATTAAAACTCTAATTATTTTTAAAGACCCTATTCACCCGCCCTAGGGTCACTCTTTAGTTAACATACCCAACTCGAAAACCATTGATACGTGGCCCAATTTTGAATTAGTAAAAAAATTCCAATAGAAATACATGAAAACATTTATCTAGTGACAAAAATTATTAATTCCCTATGAAAAAGCGTGCAACACAACCTATGGTGGTCGAGACGATGGAAAGCCTATCTATCCTAGAAAGTGTGAGGCGTAACCTAAGTTGGTTGGGACCATGAAAAGCCTACCCAACTCGAGAACCATTGATACGCGACCTAATTTTGAATTAATAAAAAAATTCCGATAAAAATACGTGAAAATGTTTATCTATGGTAAAATCATTAATTCCCTCTGAGAAACCGTGCAACACAACCTAGGATGGTCGGGACGATAGAAAGGATACCCATCTCGGGAAGTAAGAGACGTAACCTAAGTTGGTTGGGACGACAGAAAGTCTACCCAACTCGGGAAGCGTTGATACGCAACCCAAGTCTGAATTAATAAAAAACCAAATAAAAAAAATTTCCTAGAAAAATATGAAAATGTTTATCTTGGGATAAAGATCATTAATTCTCTCTCGAGAAGGGTGCAACACAACTTAGGGTGGTCGGGACGATGGAAAGCCTACCCATACTGGGAAGTGCAATATTTAAACTAAGTTGGTCGAAGCGATGAAGCCTACCCAACTCGAAAAGTATTGATACGCAACCCAAGTCTGAATTAATAAAAAATCAAATAAAAAAGTCTCTAGAAAAATGTAAAAATGTTTATTTAAGAACAAAGATTATTAGTTCCTTCTCAAAAAATGTGCAACACAACTTAGGGTGGTCGGGACAATGGAAAGCCTACCCATCCTTGAAAGTGCGAGATGTAACCTTAGTTGGTTCAGACGATCAAAAGCCTACACAACTTGGGAAGCAATGATACGCGACCCAAGTTTGAATTAATAAAAAACATTAAATAAAAAATATCCCTTGAAAAATGTGAAAACATTTATCTAGGAACAAAGATTATTAATTCTCTCTCGACAAGTGTGCACCAGAACCTAGAGTGGTCTGAACGATGGTACAAAACTTGGTAAAATTTAAATTTTTTTTTAAATAGTAATAAATTTAATTAATTAAACAAGCTAACTAATTGATTTTGTAATTAACTAAACTATCAAAAAGGTTCTAAAGTTTAAACTAATAAATGATATAAAATTTAATTATGTTAATTAGTATTCATATAAGGGAAGGAATATAAACACAAATAAAATAGGAAAATATGATCAGCGTTTATTTTAATGCCTTCCTTACGATATTAAAATAATAAGATACTCTGATTCCTAAAATAGGATAATTCCTAAACTAAGTGATTGTTTTCCTCTTAATTGATGATAATCTCGTTGGGAGGATTTTATGGGTTTGCATAATAAATTGTTAAATCAAATAATTGTTAGAAAAGAGTTAATTGAATAAATTGGATATTCTTAAAGTTTTAATAAAAATGTCAACAATAAACATAAATAAAAGGAAGAGGTAATTCAGAATTCAAAAGAACCTCTCTCTTAAGAGATATCAGAATTTTGGATGGTGACAAATAATAAAAAGATTATGAAACATTTAATAATCGAATAAACCTAATTGTGTTACTATTAATTATTAAGGAAAGAAGAGACAAGAAGAAAATATAAATAGAGAGGGAAATTAGAATTCATAATTTCCTTTTTTTTTTAAAACAAAGTAAGTATTATTAGATTGGTAACTAGATAGTAAATATGAGATAAATCCTAAATTAATTAGGATTTACCTTCCTAATCATGAGATGAGAACTAAGGGGAGGAAATAAAAATTTAGAATAATTAATGTATTATCATAACAATTAAATAGAAAATAGAATTATAGCAGCAAAAGGATTTCTAATAGGATATATTTTAGTTTTGGAAGGATAGGATTAAGGACGAAAGATAGGGATTAGCTTCCCACCAAAATCTTCCACCATCATTATTAAAAAAAGACATGTCCTTCCTCTTTTCTCTCCCTCATCTCTCATTCCTCTCAAACCTCTGCAAAAATTCTACAGCTCTCCCCCTCTCTTAGCCCTCTCCTGACCTCCCCCTCTCTCGGCACTCGTCACCGTGCACCACCGCGATCACCGCACCGCCGCTGCCATCACCACCGTGCACACCACCACCACCGTGCAGTGCCACCATCGTCTATATCATCATTGTCGTCATCACCTTAGGTGATTGCAGATCAGTAGCTCACCCTCGGTTTTCAATTTTTATTACGCAAGTAGATATATACATATATATATATATATATATATCACGTAATTATTTGATTCTCAAGAAAAGATGGTGTAATTTTTTAATGATGAAAATACATAGAGTTATATACCATGATTACTAATTGATTATAGTCAAAATCGGAGAAGAAATCATTGATGTATATATATATACATATATATATATATATACATAACAATATATAAATAATTATGCATAATAGTAATATAGAAATATAAATATATGTAACTGTATTCGTAGTGAATCATGAACAAGAGTATTAGAAATTATGGGTATAAACCTCTCGGAATAATGAAAATAGATAAGAGTAAAAAGGACTCAAAACTATACGTTACTGCATCTAGAACCAGAAATATATGTATCACAGTGATATACATAGTCAACTAATCCATGTATAAGTATATCGTATAATCGGCCACGAAAGATATATTTAATCTTATGGAAAAATCAAGTTTGATAATTAAAATATGATTTGAAGATGTAAAAACCTTCCGAAACATGATTAAATAAATAATAAAATGCATAGGAATATAAACCATGAAGAAATGATGTAAAAAAGAACCCGAAAATTGACCCTTAGAATTTTTGAGTTGACCCTCGGGTGTAAAACGTTAGGACGTTTTACACCAGCGTCCGAATGTCCGGGCGCTGTTACGAACCCTTAGCCTCGGGTCAAAAACGTCCGAACATTTTTTACCCATGTCCGGACATTTCAAGGCAGTGAGCCCCTGTTGGTCTATTGTGATGTTTTTCCCAAGAATCCTCCTACGGTGTCGACTCACAACCCGGTTGTGTTGACTCACAACACCAAAAATCTTAGAAAATGTTATAAAATCAATTCAAATGATTTAGGCTCTGTTTGGGCAATAGTTTAATGATATAATAAATTAATTAATGAGTTATTTAACTCTACAAATAAGGATTAAAACTTATAAAAATGGGGAGGGTTCGTTTGGTTGATTAATTCAGTTATTAGCTTCATTTTATTAATTGTGATGTATTGCATTGTATAATCAGGTTGACGTAGATTGCATTCTTATTTCTTTAAGCTTGCATTGGACATCAGGTGAATGGATTACATGCTATTATCTTTCTCTAAAATTCCCGTATCCCCCAAAATTATTTTAGAAAGGAAAAAATGCATATATTTTAAATGTTATTGTATGTTACTTCTCCTGTAAAATCGTGGCATAAATGTTTAAAGAAAATGTATATGTTGTATATATTTCCAAATAAAATTGTATGATATTTGTTCTGTAAAATCATGATATAGCTATGTTAATACAACGAAAGAAGTTGTTTTCTATATTATATATGGTGCGATCATAAAACATGATTCTTGGAATATGAAAAAGTCTAAGGGAAAGCCCTCCACCCGATGTGACTTTGGCCAGCTAGAGAACAGACTCGGTTTGAATCTCGTGGTGACTCTAGTTGACTCAACAGTTTAAGGAACAGTCCGGGACTTCCGATGACCTTAACTGGGATCGTATAGGGAATAAACCCAAGTGCCAACCTGTGGTGACTCTATTTTGATATTGGAGTCAATGGGCCAAGAGGCCCCGAGTTTATGATGTGGCAATGGATACTTGTTATGCTCAGGCAGTTCCTGTAGCAAAGTGTTGATTATTCCCATTCGCGGATGTGTATATCGCATTACCACTATATGATCATACTGATGTAGTTATGATTTGAAGACACCTCTAATGTCTAATTTTGGTGACTTGTTTTAATAAACGAGAACAATGGAAAAAAATATATATGTCTTCAAGAATGAAATAAATTGATGGGTTATGTGATTACCCTTTTGTTTATGTTGTATATGTCATGCCATGATTATGTTAATGTACAAACTATTTTATACCCCCTGTTTTAGAACTGTATTGTACTATGCATGTTTCATTCACTAGTTTTGACTGACGTTGTACCATAACATTTCAAGTAATCAGTGAGAAGTGAGCTTGTTGATGGACTCGACTGCTTCAAGAGATCCAGTATAAAGACCTCTAGGACATGCATTTATTTATTATTTCTTCCGCATTTAAAATTAAATAATTGATTATGTAGTTGTTAAGACAACATTGATTACATATTATGGGCGGTTGGACCGACTTTTGTTGATATTGAATTTTAATTGCTTAAATTCATGCAAATTGAATAATAATTCGCATCATATTAGCTAATTGTATGTTTAGGCTTTCTTGGTTCAGTCGGCCAAGACCCATGATCTATGGCCAGTCACCTCTCCCAAATTGGGGTGTGACAGATGAAAAGACTACCCATCCTGGGAATTACGAAATGTAACTTAAGCTGGTCGAGACAATGGAAAGCCTACCCAATTCGAGAAGTATTGATGTGCAACCCAAACTTGAATTAATAAAAAAATCACATAAAAAAAATTTCTAGAAAAATGTAAAAATGTTTATCTGGAGACAAAAATCATTAATTTTCTCTCGAATAGCGTGCAACAAAACATAGGGTGATCGGGACGATGGAAAGCCTACCCAACTCAAGAAGTGCGACACATAACCTAAGTTGGTCGGGACGGTGAAAAGCCTACCTAACTTGAGAAGCATTAAAGCGCAACCCATGTCTGAATTAATAAAAAACCAAATAAAGAAACTCTTCTATAAAAATATCAAAATATTTATCTAGGGACAAAGATTATTAATTTTATATCGGGAAGCGTGCAACACAACATAAAGTGGTTGGGGCAATGGAAAGCTTACTCATCCTGAGAAGTACGAGATCTAACCTAAGTTGGTCAAGACGATGGAAAATCTACCCAACTCGAAAAGTATTGATACGCAACCCAAGTCTGAATTAAAAAAAAAACAAAAAAATCCCTTAAAAGAATGTGGAAATGTTTATCTAGGGACAAAGAGAATTAATTCTCTCTCGGGAAGCGTGCAACACAATCTAGGAAGGTCAGAACGATAGAAAACCTACCCATACCGGGTAGTGCAAGATGTAAACTAAGTTGGTCAGGGCGATGAATGACTACCCCACTCCGGAGGAATTGATACGCAACGCAAGTCTAAATTAAAAAAAAAAATCAAATAAAAAAATTCTCCAAGAAAAATATAAAAATATTTATCTAGGGATAAAGATCATTAATTCTCTCTCGGGAAGCATGCAACACATCCTAGGGTGGTCGAAACGATCGAAAACCTACCCATCCCAAGAAGTGCGACATCTAACCTAAGTTGGTCGGGATGATAGAAATTCTACCCAACTCGGGAAGTGCGAGATGTAACCTAAGTTGGTCGGGACGATGGAAAGCCTACCCAACTTCGAAAATATTGATACGCGACTCAAGTTTGAATTAATAAAAAAAATAAATAAATAATTCTGCTAGAAAAATGTAAAAACGTTTATCTAGTGACAGAGAACATTAATTCTCTCTCGAAAAACGTGCAACAAAATCTTGGATGGTCGGGACGATGGAATCCCTACCCAACTCGAGAAGCATTGACATGTGACCCAAGTTTGAATTAATAAAAAAATTCCTTATAAAAACGTAAAAACGTTTATCTAGGGACAAAGATCATTAATTCTCTCTCAGAAATCATGCAACACAACCTAAGTTGGTCAGGACGATGGAAAGTCTTGTAAAAATCGGTAATTTTTAAATTTTTTAAAAATTAATATTTGATAAATAATTTAAGTAATAAATGAAAGAAATAAATTGATTAAATAAAATTATGATTTTCATAAATAAA
>JAUTBS010297360.1:0-10913 GCA_032361285.1 Aequorea victoria
TGGTAGGCTTCAGCTTGGTGGTGGTCTAAGCCCTTGATGTTCCGGAGTCTTCTCTCTGGGGCTGATCCTGCTCTTTGTACCCCTCCTCTTCGTGACTCAATCAGAGGTTCCATCCATCTTTGTCTGAGGGTGTTCGGCTCTGCTGATTTGCTCTTTGTGGGGGCTCGGCAGCACCATGGCTTTTCCCTATCTGAGTTTCTTGGATATGTGTTGTTTTTGTTATTTCTTGCATCATGTGGGTTTTATGGTTGGTGGTTTTGGTGGGTGGGTTGGTCCTTCTGGGTCTTTCCCTTTGCTTATTTTGTTGTTTTGAAGAATTTGTTCCCCCCCCCTGTATATCCCCGGGGGAGGGGGGGTTATAGAATTGTATGCACCTGGGGTATGCCCCTTGTATTCTTGTATGTTTTTTTCATTTATACACACTTAATTATCCAAAAAAAAAGAGCAGTTGGATTGCCTGAGAATGCAACGGATGCCTTAAGGATTTCTACAAAGTTGAACAGCCAAGACACCTAAGTGTTTTGTTGGCCAAAGAATAGTTGGATTGCATAAGAATCTAACCGAGGTCTTAAGAATTTCTACAAAGTTCAACAGCCCGATATCCTGAGGATCTAGTCAGCTCAAGAATGGTTGGATTGTCTGAGAGTACAACCGAGGTCTTAAAGATTTCTACAAAGATCAACAATAATATAGCCTGAAGATTGGGTTGGCCAAAGAATGCTTGGATTCCTTGATAATCCAACCGAGGCCTTAACTATTTTTACAAAGTTCAACAGCCAGATCGCGTGATAATCTAGTTGTCCAAGAAATGGTTGGATTGCGTCAGAACCCAACCGAGGTGTTAAATATTTTTACAAAGATCAACAGTCAAATAGACTGAAGATCTTGTTTGCCAAAGAACGGTTGGATAGCCTGAGACTCCAATCGAGACATTAAATATTTTTACAAAGTTCAACAACCAGATTGCCTGAAGATCTGGTTAGCCAAAGAATGATTGGAAAGCCTCAGAATCCAACCGAGGCCTTAAAGCTTTTTACAAAGTTCAACTACCAGATCGCCTGAGGATCTGGTTGGCCAAAGAACTGTTGGATTGCCTGAGAATCCAATCGAGTCCTTAAACTTATCTAGAAAGTTCAACATCCAGATCGCCTGAGGATCTGGATAGCCAAAGAATGGTTGGAATGCTCGATAATCCAACCGAGACCTTAAAAATTTCTACAAAGTTCAACATCCAGATCGCCTGGGGATCTGGTCGGCCAAAGAACGGTTGAATTTCCTGATAATCCAACCGAGGCCTTAAAGCTTTTTACAAAGTTCAACTGCCAGATCGCTTGAGGACCTGGTTAGCCAAAGATTGGTTGGATTGCCTGAGAATCCAATGGAGGCCTTAAGGATTTCTACAAAGTTGAACAGCCAGATCACCTGAGGGTTTTGTAGGCCAAAGAACAGTTGGATTGCATAAGAATCTGACCGAGGTCTTAAAAATTTCTACAAAGTTCAACAGCCCGATATCCTGATGATCTAGTCAGCCAAAGATTGGTTAGATTGTTTGAGAATACAACCGAGGTCTTAAAGACTTCTACAAAGATCGACAATAATTTAGCCTGAAGATCTGGTTGGCCAAAGAACGGTTGGATTCCTTGATAATCCAACTGAGGCCTTAAAGATTTTTACAAAGTCCAATAGCCAGATCGCTTGATAATCTAGTTGACCAAAAAATGGTTGGATTCCGTCAGAACCCAACCGAGGTGTTAAAGATTTCTACAAAGATCAACAGTCAGATAGACTGAAGATCTGGTTTGCCAAAGAACGGTTTGATATCCTAAGACTCTAACCGAGACCTTAAAGATTTTTACAAAGTTCAACAACCAGATCGCCTGAGGATCTGATCGGCCAAAGAACGATTGGATTGTCAGAGAATCCAACTGTGGCCTTAACAATATTTACAAAGTTCAACAGCAAAATTGCCTGAGGATTTGGTCGGCAAAAGAATGGTTGTATTGCGACAGAATCCAACCGACACCTTAAAGATTTCTACAAAGATCAATAGCCAAATCGCCTGAGAATCTGGTCGGCCAAAGAACGGTTGGATTGCTAGAGAATCCAACTGAGGCCTTAACAATATTTACAAAGTTCAACAGCCAAATTGCCTGAGGATCTAGTCGACCAAAGAATGGTTGTATTGCGTCAGAATCCAACCGGTGTCCTCAATATTTCTACAAAGATCAAGAGTTAGAGCCTGAATATGTGGTTGGCCAAAGAATGGTCAGATATCCTAAGACTCCAACCGACACCTTAAAGATTTTTACAAAGTTCAACAGCCAGATCGCCCGAGGATCTTATCGGCCAAAGAACGGTTGAATTGCCTCTGGATCTAACAGAGGCTTTAAACCTTTTTACAAAGTTCAACAGCCAAATAACCTGAGGATCTGGTCAGTCAAAGAACTGTTGGATTGCCTGAGAATACAACCGAGGCCTTAAAGATTTTTACAAATTTCAACAGCCAGATCGCTAGAAGATCTGGTCGGCTAAGGAACAGTTGAATTGCCCAAGAATCTAACTGAGGTCTTAAAAACTTCTACAAAGTTCAATAGCTAGATCTCATGAGCATTTGGTCTGCGAAGAATTGTTGGATAGCGTAAGAATCCAACCGAGGACATAAGGATTTCTATAAAGTTCAATAGTCAGATAGCCAGAATATCTAGTTGGTAAAAGAATGGTCGGATCGCCTAAGACTCCAACTGAGACCTTAAAGAATTTTACAAAGTTCAACGGCCAGATCGCCTGAGGATCTAGTCGGCCAAAGAACGGTTGGTTTGCCAGAGAATCCAACTGAGGCCTTAAAAATATTTATAAAGTTCAATAGCCAAATCGCCTAAGCATCTGGTCGGCTATAGAACGGTTGTATTGCGTCTGAATCCAACCGAGGTTTTAAATATTTTTACAAAGATCAAGAGTCAGAGCCATAATATGTTGTTGGCCAAAGAATGGTCAGATATCCTGATACTCTAACCGACACCTTAAAAATTTTAACAAAGTTCAACAGCCAGATCGCCTGAGGATCTGGTCTGCCAAAGAGCGGTTGGAGAGCCTCAGAATCCAACCGAGGCCTTAAAGCTTTTTACAAAGTTCAACAGCCTTATCGCCTGAGGATCTGGTCGACCAAATAATTATTGGATTGCCTGGGAATCCAACCAAGTCCTTAAAGATATCTACAAAGTTCAACATCCTAATCGCCTGAGGGTCTGGACGGATAAAGAATGGTTGGAATGCTTGATAATCCAACCGAGGCCTTACAAATTGCTACAAAGTTCAATAGCCAGATCGCCTGAGGATCTGGTCGGCCAAAGAACGGTTGGATTTCCTGATAATCCAACCGAGGCCTTAAAGCTTTTTACAAAGTTCAACAGCCATATCACTTAAGGATCTGGTCAGCCAAAGAACGGTTGGATTGCCTGAGAATCCAACGGAGGCCTTAAGGATTTCTACAAAGTTGAACAGGCAGATCACCTGACGGTTTTGTAGGCCAAAGAACAGTTGGATTGCCTAAGAATCTGACAGAGGTCTTAAAAATTTCTACAAAGTTCAACAGCCCGATATCCTGATGATCTAGTCAGCCAAAGAATGGTTGGATCGTCTGAAAATACAACCGAGGTCTTAAAGATTTCTATAAAGATCAACAACAATATAGCCTGATGATCTGATTGGCCAAAGAACGGTTGGATTCCTTGAGAATCCAACCGAGGCCTTAACGATTTTTACAAAGTTCAACAGCCAGATCGCCTGAGAATCTGTTTGGCCAAAAAATGGTTGGATTATGTCAGAACCCAACCGAGGTCTTAAAGATTTCTACAAAGATCAACAGTTAGATAGATTGAAGATCTGGTTTACCAAATAACGGTTGGATAGCCTGAGACTCCAACTGAGTCCTTGAAGATTTATACAAAGTTCAACAGCCAGATCGCCTGAGGATCTGGTCGACCAAAGAATGGTTGGATTGCGAGAAAATCCAAGTGAGGCCTTAGCAATATTTACAAAGTTCAATAGCCAAATCGCCTAAGGATCTGGTCGGCCAAAGAATGGTTGTATTGCATTAGAATCCAGCTGATGTCTTCCATATTTCTACAAAGATCAAGAGTCATATCCTGAATATGAGGTTGGACAAAGAATGGTCAGATATCCTGAGACTCCAACCGACACCTTAAAGATCTTTACAAAGTTCAACAGCCAGATCGCCTGAGGATCTAGCAGACCAAAGAACGGTTGGATTGCCAAGGAATCCAACTAAGGCCATAACAATATTTACAAAGTTTAACAGCCAAATTGCCTAAGGGAATGGTTAGCCAAGGAATGGTTGTATTGCGTCAGAATCCAACTGAGGTCTTGAATATTTCTACAAAGATTAAGAATCAGAGCCGGAATATGTGGTTGGCCGAAGAATGGTCAGGTATCCTGAGACTCTAACCGACACCTTAAAGATTTTTACAAAGTTCAATCGCCAGATCACTTGAGTATCTAGTCGGCCAAAGAACGGCTAGAGAGCCTCAAAATCCAACCGAGGCCTTAAAGCTTTTTACAAAGGTCAACAGCCAGATCGCCTGAGGATCTGGTCGGGGGAAATAACTTTTGGATTGCATGAGAATCCAACCGAGGCCTTAATGATTTTTACAAAGCTCAACCACTAGATCACTTGAGGATCTGGTCAGCCGAACAACAGTTGGATTGCCTGAAAATCTAACTGAGGTCTTAAAAATTTCTACAAAACTTAATAGCCGGATCTCCTAAGTATTTGGTCTGCCGAAGAATGGTTCGATAGCGTCAAAATCCAACTGAGGTAATAAATATTTCTATAAAGATCAAGAGTCAGATAGCCTGAATATCTGGTTGGCCAAAGAACGGTCAGATAGCCTGAGACTCCAATTGAGACCTTAAAGGTTTTTACAAAGTTCAACAGCCAGATCACCTGAGAATCTGGTCGGCCAAATAACGTTTAGATTGCTTGAGAATCTATACGAGCCTTAAAGATATCTATAAAGTTCAACAGCCAAATTGCATGAGGATCTAGTCGTCCAAAGAGTAGTTGTATTGCCTGAGAATCCACTCGAGTCCTTAAAGATATCTAGAAAGTTCAACATCCAGATCGGCTTAGGATCTGGACGGCAAAATAATGGTTGGAATGCTTGATAATCCAACCGAGGCCTTACAGATTTCTACAAAGTTCAACAGCCAGATCGCCTGAGGATCAGGTCGGCCAAAGAACGGTTGGATTTCCTGATAATCCAACCGAGGCCTTAAAGCCTTTTACAAAGTTCAAAAGCCAGATCGCTTGAGGATCTAGTCAGCAAAAGAACGGTTGGATTTCTACGAAGTTGAACATCCAAATCACCTGAGGGTTTTGTTGGCCAAAGAATAGTTGGATTGCCTAAGAATCTAACTGAGGTCTTAAAAATTTGTACAAATTTCAACAGCCTGATATCCTGAGGATCTAGTAAGCCAAAGATTGGTCTGATTGTCTGAGACTACAACCAAGGTCTTAAAGATTTCTACAAAGATCAACAATAATATAGCCTGAAGATCTGGTTGGCCAAAGAACGCTTGGATTCCTTGATAATTCAACCGAGGCCTTAACGATTTTTACATAGTTCAAGAGCCAGATCGCTTGATAATCTAGTTGTCTAAGAAATGGTTGGATTGCGTCAGAACCCAACCGAGGTGTTAAATATTTCTATAAAGATCAACAGTCAGATAGACTGAAGATCTGGTTTGCCAAAGAATGGTTGGATAGCCTGAGACTACAACCGAGACCTTAAAGATTTTTACAAAGTTTAACAACCAGATTGCCTGAGGATCTGGTCGGCCAAATAACGGTTGAATTGCCAGAGAATCCAACTGAGGCCTTCAAAATATTTACAAAGTTCAACAGCTAAATGGCCTGAGGATCTGGTCGGCTAAAGAATTGTTGTATTACGTCAGAATCCAACCGATGTCTTCAATATTTCTACAAAGATCAAGAATAAGAGCCTGAATATGTGGTTGGCCAAAGAATGGTCATATGTCCTGAGACTCCAACTGACATCTTAAAGATTTTTACAAAGTTCAACAACGAAATCGCCTGAGGATCTGGTCGGCTAAAGAATGGTTGTATTGGCTCAGAATCCAACAGAGGCCTTAAACCTTTTTACAAAATTCAACAGCCAAACTGCCTGAGGATCTGGACGGCCAAAGAACTGTTGGATTGCCTGAGAATACAACCGAGGCCTTAAAGATTTTTTTACAAAGTTCAACAGCCAGATCGCTTGAGGATCTGGTCAGCCAAGGAACAGTTGAATTGCTTGAGAATATAACCGAGGTCATAAAGATTTTTACAAAGCTCAACAGCCAGATCACTTGAGGATCTGGTCAGCCAAAGAACAGTTGAATTGCCTGAGAGTCTAAGAGAGGCCTTAAAAATTTCTATAAAGGTTAATAGCCAGATCTCCTAAGGATTTGGTCTGCCGAATGGTTGGATAGCGTCAGAATCCAGCTGAGATATTAAAGATTTCTATAAAAATCAAGAGTCAGATAGCCTGAATATCTGGTTGGCCAAAGAACGGTCGGATAGCCTGAGAATCCAACCGAGACCTTAAAGATCTTTACAAAGTTCAACATCCAGATCGCCTGAGGATCTGGTCGGCCAAAGAACGGTTAGATTGCATGAGAATCCATACGAGCCTTAAAGATATCTATAAAGTTCAACAGCCAAATTGCCTGAGGATCTAGTCGGCCAAAAAGCGGTTGTATTGCCTAAAAATCCAACCAAGTCCTTATAGATATCTAGAAACTTCAACATCCAGATCGCCTGAGGATCTGGATGGAAAAATAACGGTTGGAATGCTTGATAATCCAACCGAGGCCTTAAAGATTTCTACAAAGTTCAACAGCCAGATTGCCTGAGGATCTGGTCGGCCAAACAACGGTTGGATTTCCTGATAATCCAACCGAGGCCTTAAAACCTTTTACAAAGTTCAAAAGCCAGATTGCTTGAGGATCTAGTCAGCCAAATAACGATTGGATAACCTGAGAATCCAACGGAGGCCTTAAGGATTTCTAAAAAGTTGAACAGCCAGAAAACATGAGGGTTTTGTCAGCCAAAGAATAGTTGGATTGCCTAAGAATCTAACCGAGGTCTTAAAAATTTCTACAAACTTTAACAACCCGATATCCAGAGGATCTAGTCAGCCAAATAATGGTTGGATTCCGTGGTATTCCAACCGAGGCCGTAACGATTTTTACAAAGTTCAACAGTCAAATCGCCTGATAATCTAGCTGTCCAAAAAATAGTTGGATTGCATCAGAACCCAACCGAGGTGTTAAATATTTCTACAAAGATCAGGAGTCAGATAGACTGAAGATCTGGTTTTCCAAAGAACGGTTGGATAGCCTGAGACTCCAACCGAGACCTTAAAGATCTTTATAAAGTTCAACAACCAGATCGCCTAAGGATCTGGTCGACCAAAGAACGGCTGGATTGCCAGAGAATCCAAATGAGGCCTTAACAATATTTACATAGTTCAACGGCTAAATTGCCTGAGGATCTGGTCGGCCAAAGAATGGTTGTATTGCGTCAGAATCCAATCGATGTCTTCAATATTTCTACAAAGATCAAGACTTAGAGCCTGAATATGTGGTTGGCCAAAAATTGGTCAGATGTCCTGAGACTCCAACCAACACCTTAAAGTTTTTTACAAAGTTCAACAGCCAAATCGCCTAAGGATCTGGTCGGCCAAAGAACGGTTGCATTGCCTCAGAATCCAACAGAGGCCTTAAACCTTTTTATAAAGTTCAATAGCTAAATCGCCCAAGGATCTGGTCGGCCAAAGAACTGTTGGAGTGCCTGCGAATACAATCGAGGCCTTAAAGATTTTTACAAAGTTCAACATCCAGATCGCTTGAGGATCTGGTCGGCCAAGGAATAGTTGAATTGCCTGAGAATATAACCGAGGTCTTAAAACTTTCTACAAAGTTCAATAGCCAGTTCACCTGAGAATTTGGTCTGTCGAAGAATGGTTGGATAGCGTTAGAATCCAACCGAGGTCATAAAGGTTTCTATAAAGTTTTAGATTCGGATAGCCTGAATATCGGGTTGGCCAAATTACGGCCGAATCGCCTGAGGCTCCAACAGAGACCTGAAAGAATTTTACAAAGTTCAACAACCAGATCGCGTGAGGATTTGGTCGGCCAAATAACGGTTGGATTGCGAGAGAATCCAACTGAGGCCTTAACAATATTTACAAAGTTCAACAGCCAAATCGCGTGTGGATCTGGTCAGCCAAAAAAATGTTGTATTGCGTCAGAATCCAACCTAGGTCTTAAATATTTCTACAAAGATCAAGATTCAGAGCTGGAATATGTGGTTGGCCAAAGAATGGTCAGATATCCTGAGACTCCAACCGACACCTTAAAGATTTTTAAAAAGTTCAACAACCAGATCGCCTGAGGATTTGGTTGGTCAAAGAACGGTTGGAGAGCCTCAGAATCCAACCGAGTCCTTAAAGCTTTTTACAAAGTTCAACTGCCAGATCGCCTGAGGATCTTGTCGGTCAAAGCTTAATAGCCAGTTTCTTAGCTTTAATAGCCTGAGGATCTTGTCGCCTCAGGATCTTCTCCTCCCTTGGAGGCTGCCGAAATGGTGAGGAGGAGGAGGGGTTTAGAGAGAGAGTGGAGTTGGGAGAAAATGGGGAGAAAGGTCACTATTAGGACACTATTAGGGTACCTTAAATACTTGATGAAAATTGGAGAAATGATGACAAAATGGGAAAAAATACATTAATTTTTCTTTAGGTAATTTTCTCCCATAATTTAATTATTCTATGTATTTTTATCTTCCTGAATTATATTTATGTGTATAATAATCTCCCACAATAATTTAGTTAGTGTTGAAGAATGATTTAATAAGCCAAACAAGGCTTACTTTAATTTTAAGCAACCATCCCATCTTAATTTTCTATTTATTTAAAATAAGCCAAAAAAATGTCACATCATCAAACACCCCCTAAGGGCTGCCGGCCAAGGGGCAGATTTGACAACTCAAAATTGTTTTATTTTTGTATTTTTATAAATTAAATAATTAATGTGGGTCTTACTTTAATATTTGATAAAAAATTGGACTCTTAGGTAATTTCTGAGACTTAGTTTATAAAATGGATTAAATTCATTTAATTGGGCTTTAAAATTAAAACTTAACTCATTAACTTAATTTATAAGTTCATGTGCTTGAATTTCCATGTTGGACTTTTATTCTAAATTTTAAGTCTTGATTGTGATCTAAGTGACCGAACTTGGTTTTTCAAACTTAACCTAATCTAAATTAAGTTCTAAGTTCAAGTGGCTAATCATTTGATTATTTTAAGTGTTGAAGCCTTGACTAATATCATTAGGGTTTATGTGATTCAATTTCTAGGGTTTGAACACCTATTAATTCAATTAGGGTAAGATTACGCCTAGGTTAAAGTATCGGCGAAAAACGGGTCTTTACAATCTGACCCTTCTTTGGCCAACCACATATTTAGGCTCTAACTCTTGATCTTTGTAGAAATCTTAAAGACCTCGGTTGGATTCTGATGCAATCCAACCGTTCTTTGGCTGACCAGATCCTCAGGCGATCTGGTTGTTGAAATTTGTAAAAATCGTTAAGCCCTCAGTTGGATTTTCAAGTAATCCAACCATTCTTTGGCCAATCAGATATTCACGCTATATGATTGTTGATCTTTATAGAAATCTTTAAGACCTCGGTTGTATTTCAGGCAATCTAACCGTTCTTTGGCCGACAACATTCTCAGGTAATCTGGCTGTTGAACTTTGTAAAATTCTTTAAGGTCTAGGTTGGAGTCTCACGGTATCCAACCGTTCTTTATCCAATCAGATCTTCAGGCTATCTAACTGTTGATCTTTGTAGAAATCTTTAAGACCTCGATTGAATTCTGACGCAATCCAACCGTTCTTTGGCCGACCAGATCCTCAGGTGATCTGGTTGTTGTACTTTATAAAAATTGTTAATGTCTCGGTTGAATTTTCAAGCAATCCAACCATTCTTTAGCCAACCAGATCTTCGGGCTATCTGATTGTTATTCTTTGTAGAAATCATTAAGACCTCGATTGTATTCTAACGCAATCCAACCATTCTTTGGCCGACCAGATCCTCACGCGATATGACTCTTGAACTTTGTTTCTATCTTTAAGGCCTCGGTTGGATTCTCACGCAATCCAACCGTTCCTTGGCCGATCAAATCCTCAAGCAATCTGACTGTTGAAATTTATAAAATCTTTAAAGTCTTTGTTGGAGTCTCAGGCTATCCAACCGTTTTTTGGCCAACTAGATCTTCAGTCTATCTGACTATTGATCTTTGTAGAAATCTTTAACACCTCGATTGGGTTTTGACGCAATCCAACCATTTTTTGGCCGACCAGATCGTAAGACGATCTGGCTGTTGAACTTTGTAAAAATCGTTAAGGGCTCAGTTGGATTCTCAAGGAATCCAACCATTCTTTAGCTGACCAAATTCTGAGGTGATTTGGCTATTGAACTTTTTAGAAATCTTTAAGGTCTCTGTTGGATTCTTAGGCAATCCAACCGTTCTGTGGCTGACCAGATCCTCAGGCATTCTGGATGTTGAACTTTATAGATATCTTTAAGGTCTCGGTTGGATTCTCAGGCAATCCAACTGTCAAGCCCTGCCTTGACCACCGGACATAGAACCTGAGGATGGGTACTCAACCCACTGCACTTAACAACATACACAACATATTGAGTATAATTTTTTTTTTCTTTCTTTTAACATAACATCAGGATTTTATCTTTGGGCCCATCATAACATCCAAAACATACATAAGAGGCTCACAGCCTTAACAACATCACACCATTAGTTACATTCCAA
>JAUTBS010297471.1:0-10913 GCA_032361285.1 Aequorea victoria
AATAAAGTAATCCATGTATAAGAATGTTACATAATCGGCCATGAAAAATATATTTAAACCTTCGGAAATATGATAAAATATATTGGAAAATAAAACTATGAAAAAAGAATGGAAGGAAAGACCTTGAAACCAAGGATTCCAGCCGTGGAAGTCCATGGTTTGAAGCTTTGAGTCGACTCACATATTGTATGAGTCAACCCATGTGACGTAGAAGTTGTTCATCGCTACCAGTGGGTCGACTCATGTGTGGAGTGAGTCGACTCATGAGACCACCTTGCCTTTGAGTCGACTCACAGCCCTTTGGGTCGGCTCACGAGACCTTGCCCTCGGGTGTTGCCAGCCTTGGCGTTTGGGTCAACTCATGGGCCATTTGATTTGACCCGTGAACCTCTGTCTTGGCCTTTGGGTTGACTCACTTCCTTTTGGTTCAAATCACAGTGCCCTTATGACCTTGGGTCGACTCAGTTCTTATGTCATGGCCAAATACTCTGTGGACTGACTCACCAGCATTCTAGGTTAACTCACAGTACCTTGTTCTACCTTTGAGTCGACTCACCTTCTTCTCGGTCGACTCACAGTGCCTTTGTATGCCTTAGGGTTGACTCTTGCCTTCCATGCCTCGTCCCTTTTGCGACCTAAGAGACTTAGGTCGACTCACAGATCTCATGAGTCGACTCATAGCCACCTTTGACCGAGACATGCCATCTTGGGTTGACTCACAGCTATGTGGGGTTGACTCATCAGCACCTAAGAAGATTTTGGTCGACTCACAGACCTTTGAGTTGATTCACAGTCGCCTATGCCAAGACTGTTTTCCCTTGAGTCAACACACAACATTGCTGTGTCGACTCAAAGCCTTCTGTGACACTGTTGGGTCGACATAGAGACCCTTTGGTCGACTCACAGTGCTGAAAATTTTGAAAAATATTCTAAAGTTAATTCTAATTGTTTAGACTCTGTTTGAGCATCAGTTTAATGACAAATTAAATTAATTAATAATTAATTTAATACAAAAACCAAAGATTAAAACTTATAAATAGGGAAATGGTCCGTTTGGTAGCTATAAATAGTTTATTAGTTTTATTTATTGATTATGAGTATTGCATTGTATAATCAGGTTGACGTGTGAACCATAGATTGTATTGCTAATTCTTTTAAGCTTGCATTGGATATTAGGTGAGTGGTTTGTCATGCTATTATCTTTCGAACAAATTCTCGTATTCCCTAAACTTCTTTGAAAGGAAAATGTATATGTTTAAAATGTTTTGGATAAACTGTTATATTATTCTCTTGTTACAATCATGGTATAAAATATTTTATGATACAAATATTTTCTTATCTATTATGGAGTGCTCATGTGACTTCTCTATTGGGACCATGTGGAAAGTTCAGGGAATAGACCCTTTGGGGTAACTCCGACCAACTAAGGAATAGACCCGGCATGGAGACTTGCGTGACCCTAGTTGCTCAACAGTTTAAGAAATATTCCCTGGACTTCCGGTGACCTGACACTGGATTATTTTAGAGAAAAAACTCAGGCGCTATCATGTACTCACTCTATGTTTAATGATTGGATCCAATAGGCCGAGGCTGCCCCAAATTTATGGTTTATGGCACTTGCAGCCAGGCTGTTCATGTAGTTGTTGTTGATGGTTTCCCACACACATATTGATGATCATATTGCTAGTTCATTATTATGTCTTGTTGGCATATATTTATGTGTGGATTTTTACTGTTCTCATTTTTATGCGATATGATTGTTGTGGACACCTCTGATGTCCAGTGTGAGATTTTTTGTTGGTGACTCGCCTAGTTGTCGAGATGACATGGACAAATATATATATTTTGATAAAATGTTGGTGACTCATCTAGATATCGAGATCACGTGAAAAAATATATCTATTTTTATAAAATATTAGTGACTCGTCTAGATATCGAGATCACGAAGGAAATATGAATATTTTGGTAAAAGAGAAAATGATGGGTTGTGTTAATACCGTTTTGATTATACTGTGTATATCATACCATGATTATGTTTGATGTACAAAACTATTTGAATCCCCTGTTTTGAACTGTATTTTATTATGCATGCTTTCATTCACCAGTTTTAACTGACGTTGTGATATAAACATTTCAGGTAATCAAGAAAGAAGCTAGCTGATGGAATCGGTAGCTTCAAGGGATCCAGAATAAGACCTCTAGGACATGCATTTTTCACTTCCGCATTTAATAAATAATAATTATCATTATTGATGGAATAATGGATATTGATAAGATATTATGGGCTGTTTGTCCCACTTGATTTATATTGAATTTTAATTGATTAAATTATTGGCATATGAGATCTTTTTAGCATATTGTTAGCTAAATATTATTATGGCTTTCTTGGTTCATTGGGTCAAGGCCCAATATTAATGGCCGGTTACTTTTCCCAAATTAGGGTGTGACAAAGAGAGTGTGTTTGAAATTCATATTGCTTATAATGGATTCATTTTCTCCTCGCCCGTAAATGTAGACACATCGTCGAACTACGTATATCGTATATTATTGTGTTCTTATTTGTTTATTCTTGGTTATTTATTATATTGATCGGATCAAAGGCCTTATTTGTGGCATAAAAAGTGGTATCAGAGTTATGGTTGTGGCTGGTCATCATTTGTTGATCCAATAGAGTGCCTTCAAGTCATTGCTCGGCAAGACTAAGAAGCTTAAAAGAATAGAGGATGATAATTGGGAGGATTTGAATGCTAGAGCCGCGAGTGTCATTCGGCAATGATGTTATTCACAACATTATTGACGAAGCGACGACATAGACTATTGTTTGGTCCGATGGATCCCGATACACGTATGTAAATTGAATATACGAAGAATAGGTACAATAGTGCGGAATAAAAATTATACCTAAAGAAATCTGGTAGGTTGATCTCTGTGACTGCAACAAGAAAAATCCATTAAGACGACCTGGTGATCTTCTTATGTATGTCCCTTTGCACACCTCAAAGAACAAAGAGTTAGTTACGATCTATCTTTGAGTCTCTACCTGTATCCTCTAGGTTTCAATTCCAAAAAGTACAATCTCTTTTTCTTTAACTCTTCTCTCCTTTTAGAACTCACTAAAAGTTATTATACACTATTTTGATCTATCGTATATATAATAAGAGAGAGAAAGAGAGAGAGAGAAAAAGAGAGAGAGGGAAAGATAGAGTAAAAATAGGAGAGGGGCGGTTGGCTATTTGACCAAGATTAAAAGGCTAGGGTTAAAATCCTAGGTCCCTTTTAGGTGCCCTCTTGACGAAAATGCCCTTGCATGCACCAATTCAATTGCAGATCAATCCGGTCGTTAAACAATTGATCCAATTGAACATAGAGATGCTAAAATCATCTTGAGAAAACTAAAGAGTGCAAACCTGCACTACGTGAGAGACCATGAGAAAAAAATAAGGTACGACCTAATCGTGTAAAAAACCGAACATTACTAACTCAAGTCGCAAGTTAAATTCTTTTTTTACTCGAGTCAATACTTAATTCACTAAAGGCCTTCACTGAACTCCCGATCTTATCTCGAATTATGTCTTGAATATCCCATTACTAAATGCTTAATTATCTCCACACGTTTAATATTAAAGATACCCAAAGATCAAACTAGATTACTAATAATCCTGTTTGATCAACCTCTAAATCTTGAGTACTCCCTGCTTAACTTATTGATATGCTAGATTAAAACTACCTGTAGGGTTTGGCATAATCAAACCTATAAGCAGGCCCAAAGGAGTATCATCAACCTGAATCGGATGCAGTTTCCGTCAGTATAATATTATCTATCGAACACCGAGCACCACCACTCTACTCACTGGTCTTGTTTACCTCAATAAAAGCTTCACCTATTGATGAATCAAAGTATCGTATACTAAATACACACGTCTAATAAATTCGTTGTGATTAAGAGTTAATCAATACATAGTAATACGATGTGTGAATTAATTTATGATAGTCACTATAAAATTAATTATCTCGATGATCCCACTCAGTACACTACGAGTGTACTAACACATTGAGTCAAAACTTTAAATTTCAAATTTAAATCATTCACCGTAGTCAAGACAAACCTACTAAAATAATGTATTACAGTCGTTCCAATTGTTTGTCCAATTTCATCTAGACTGTGAGTTTTAATAAAATATTCTATCAGAGCTGATAATCTGATCTCTATGTACCGAATCAAATATTCGACACGAATAAAGGACAAAACTTGCATTAATATAAAAAATAATATATACGAGCTTTCATTCTTATTTATATTCTTATTAAAATATAATTTTATTGAATAAACAATAAAACATATACAAAAAGGTACGTCTTTTAGTATATTATCCTAACAACTATTTGGTAGAAGCTAGAAAGCTTATATATGAAGAAAAATCTAGCAAACAAGTTGTTCATTAAAAGGAAGTTCTATAGACTGCAGATGAAAGTATATACGAATTTGTTAGAACATCTCAATATGTTTAATATACTTATTACTAAACGATCAGCTTCTAATGTTCGGGTTGAGGAGGAAGATAAAGCAATATTGCTCTAAGCATCGTTTTTATCATTCTATGATCATCTGGTGACTACATTGATGTATGGAAAGGAGAACTTAAAACTTGAAAAGGCGACAAATACTCTCATATCACATGAGAAAATAAAGAGGGATGATGAAACAAGTGAAAAAGGTCGTGTTGTTGCAAAGTCAAAGCCAAAAATAAGACAGGAACAAATAAAGAGAGAGGTTATGGTAGGAGTTATAGTTTTGCACAAAAACACATGGGAGAAGAGAGAGGAAAAGAAGACGTGGGAGTCTATTAGTTTTGCAGAAAAACAATCAGACAATGAGGTACACACAAATTTACTTTCAGTTTCTCCTAGTCATAATTTTCTGTTTGAATATTAGATTTTAGATTATGTTTGTAAAACCCGAGAATTTTAATAAATTATTAAAATAAAATAATTAATTAAAGAAAAGTTTAATTAAAATTAATAAATATTCTATAATTTTAAATAAGAATAATAAAATAATAATATTAACAATAAACATAAAGGAAAAGAAGAGACAAATTAAGAATCTTTTTAAATAAAAAGATTCTCTGCTAGTGGCAGATTTTTTTTTTCGTTAATGGACAGCAGAATAATATTAAAATAACCATAAAGAGGATTGCGTGGAGTGAATCGTGGGATTGAGAGAAATCAGATCCCTGGAAATTCGTTACAAGCCATTATATATATGATCCTCTCCCTCATCTCTGATCTCTATCTCCTTCTCTATGGTCCATCCCTGCCTCTCTGCGATATTTCTCTCTCTCTCGGTCATGGCACCACCGAGCCACCTACCAGCGCGACAGTGCCACCCACCCACCTGCGCTGTCATCGTCGCCAGTGTCGCCACCCACCACTGGTGCAATTATCGCCATCTGTCATCTTTTTCCTTCTCTCTGGTTCATCTCTCTCACCCTATGTTTCACTGATATAAAAATATGTATATATATCACATCTATTATATATCTATGTAAATGAATGTTAATAATCCAATCTTCATCTATTAGCAAGCATATATATCTGTAAATATATATATGTATCAAATACACAGGTTGAAAATAAAATAGATCCAAATATATATATATATATATTGATATATATATATATATCTATAATAATATAATCTAATATATACGTATTATAGCAGAAAGATCTATGTATAAAAATACTTTATATATATATACGGCTATGTATATAAATCTTCTCGGAATAAGATAAAATAAATATAAATAATAATAATGGGGAAGAAAGAAAGAAGAAATACCTGAAATCTAGAGATTTCACAGTGTGAAATCTCTGGTTCGCGACTTTGGGTCCACTCACCTTCAGGTTGAGTCGACTCACATCCCTTAGAACTTGGATTCTTCACCTGTGAGTCGATTCACGTGGGAGTTGGGTTGATTCGTGATGGTGACGTCTCGGTTCTTTCTTAGATCTTCGCTTGGGTCGACCCACCCTTGTCTTAGGTCGACTCAGGATTGCTTTCGGTCAACTCACTCCTGCCTTGAGTCGACTCACGTCTATTTTTGTCAATTGGCGTGGAGTTGTATCTGCTCACGCTGCTTGGGTCAACTCACCAGCACTTTCGGTCGATTCACAATCGCCTGTTGTTGGACATACCGGGAGTTCCACCTTTAGGTCGACTCATGGCCTTCCTTGGGTCAACTCATGGTCACCTGTGTGATATTTTTACCAAGAGTCTTCTCTGTTGATTCGACTCATAGACCCTTAGTGTCGACTCAAAATGCTGAGTTTTTTTTGAAACCTTTCTATATGTCCCCCGAGCCTAGACCCTGTTTGGGTACTAGTTTAATGAACTTCTAAATCATTCAATGGTAACTTAAAACCTGAATGAACTTCAAAACTTGTAAACGGGGGGAGATTTTGTTTGGTAATGAAATCCTGTTTAGTTTAGCATTATTATTAGTGATAGTCTATTAATTTGTATAAATTAGGGTGACGTATGACCCATAGATTGTCATTGCTATTGCACGTAATGTTTTTTCTTAGATCTCAGGTTAGTAGTTTGTCATGCTACTTATTTTTAAGAAAACATTTTTGTATTTTCAAATTACTTTAAAAAGAAATGTAGATGTTTCTAAATTCTTTTAATGGTACTGCTATAGAATTTTCTTATAAAAATTATTATCTAAATATTTTATCTTGTATGATATACAAAGTTTTGATATCCATTTACATGGTGCGATTATGAGAGGTTCCTGGGTCTATGATGAAAGTCCAGGGAAAAACTCTCTACGGAGATGACTCTGTGTAAAACATGGTATAAGTTTTTTTTTAATTATTAAAAATATATTATTAAAATAAGATAATAAATTAATTAATTAAAATAAATTAACTTATTAATTATGTAATCAAATAAACTAAATAAAAAGATTCTGAAACTTAAAATAATAAATGATATAACTTAATTATGTTATTTAATATTTAAATAAGGAAAAAAAAACAAAAAGGAAAATAAAATAAAAACGAAAGTCTTCCTTGCATGAGGGCTACAGCTGGTGGCTGAGTTGTATTAGGAAAATGATACAAAATTGAAGGAGAGAATCAAGGGATAGCATGTGATCCCTAATATTTTGCTAAACAATCCCTTATAAATGAGGAGACATCCTCCCTCTCTCAAACCATCTCACTCAGTTCTTTCTCTCTGTGTAAACCTTTTCTTCCTCTTGATTGTCCCTCTCTTGCAACCATTGCTGCCCAGTAGCCACCGAGAGTCCTCACCGTCGAGTTATACCACCGCCACCACATCAGTGTTGCCTCCTTGAGCACTGCCATCATGACCATCATCATCATCATTGTCTCGGTGATCACAGGTTAGGCAACCTCACACCCTCTGTTTCTAGTTTATATACATACATATATATATATATATATCACATAGTTTATTAATTGTTTTGTTCTCAATTTAAAAGTGTAATTATTAAATAAATTAAGCCTATGAATGTATACGAATATACCATGGGAATGAAAGAAAACCAGAGATATAACCTTTGACATATGGAATGATATATATGTATATAACAATAATATATATATAACAGTGATTCATACATAACAGTAAATCCATGTATAGGAATGTTATGTAATTGGCTATGAAAAATTGTATATACCCCTCAGAAATATCATAAAATGAATATGAATACATAAATCATGAAGAAAGAAAGAAAGAAAAGACCTTGGATCAGAGTTTTCAGCCATGAAAATACCTGGTGTGAAGCTTTGGGTCGACTCACACATAGGTTGAGTCAACTCACGTCCCCTATCGTTGTATCCCGTCGCCAGTGAGTCGACTCATGTGAAGGGTGAGTCGACTCATGAGGCATGCCTTTCCTTTGGATCGACTCACAACCCCTTTGGGTTGACTCAATGCCTATGCCGTAGACCATACCCTTTGAGTCAACTCATCAGCATTTTGGGTCGACTCACAGTACCCCCTTACCTTTGGGTCGACTCAACATCATTCTGAGTCGACGCACAGTACCTGTTCCCTTGAGTCGACTCACCATCCTTTCGGTCGACTCACAGTACCTTGACATACCTTTGGATCGACTCTGCATCGACCCGTGGTGACCTGAAAAGGCTTGGGTCGACTCACAGACCATATGAGTCAACTCATGGCCACCTGAGAAGACTTCGATCGACTCATAGGCCTTTTGAGTCGACTCATAGTCGCCTATGCCAAGACTATTTACCCTTGAGTCGACACACAATCATACCGTGTCGACTCAAAACCTTCTGTGACACTGTTAGGTCGACTCACAGTGCTAAAAATCTTGAAAATATTCTTATTTTAATCATAATGCTTAGGCTCTATTTGGGCATCAGTTTAATGATAAAATAAATTAATTAAAGATTAATTTAACACTAGACCCAAGCATTAAAACTTATAAATGGGAAAAGGGTCCGTTTGGTAGCTATAAATAGTTTATTAACCTGTTTATGAATTATGATGTATTATACTACATAATCAGGGTGACAAGGATCTCTATCTTACTACTATCGCATTTGAACTTGCCTAAGATATCAGGTGAGTAGACTGTCATGCTATGTACTTTCAATAAAATTCTCATATTTTTAAATTATTTTAAAAGAAAATACATATGTTCTAAATATTTCTATTACACTGTTATAGCTTTCTCTTATAACAATCATGGTGTAAATGTTTTATCTCATATGATATACAAAAGGCTTTCATTATCTATTATGGTGCGATTATGTGATTTCATTAGGACCATGAGGAAGTCTAGGGGAAAGCCCTCTACGGAGGTGACTCTGGCCGTTAGGTAAAACATGCGATTTGAGTCTCGTGGTGACCCTAGTTGCTCAACAGTTTAAGGGACAGTCCGGGGACTCCGGTGACCTGAATTGGAATCGTCTAGGAAAAAGACTCAAGCGCCATCCTAAGGTGACTCTTGTTTGATGTTAAATCCAATGGGCTAAAGTTGCCCTGAGTTTTATGATATTTGGCATTGATTACTTATTTATCCAAGGGGATTTTGTGATTGTTGATGGCTTCCCATACATGTATTGATAATCATATCGCTATACCATTATTGACATGATTGCCCAGATTATATTTGACATTATTATGTCTTGTTGATATATCTTTATATGCGCAAATTATAGGGTTGGCATATCTTTATAGGCGCGAATTTTGTTGGCACTTTTGATGCCAAGTGGATTATGTTGATGACTCGTCTAGATATCGAGATCACGCAAAAAATATAAGTATTTTGATAAATATTGGTGACTCGTCTAGATATCGAGATCACGAGAAAAATGTGAATATTTTGAACAAAAAAAAAATAATGGGTTGTGTGTTCGTCCTTTTTTGATATTACCGTATATATCGTGCCATGATTATGTTGATGTACAAACTATTTGAATTCCCTATTTTAGAACTGTATATTATTATGCATGTTTCCATTCACCAGTTTTAGCTGACGTTGTCCTTAAAACTTTTCAGGTAAACAGTGATGAGACTAGATGATGGACTCGGTAGCTTTGTGGGATCCAGGAATAAGACCTCTAGGGCATGCATTTCGCTTCCACGTTTAAAAAAATAACATTGTTTATGAATTGCTTGAAAATAATCTTGTTGAGATATTATGGGCTGTTTGTCGCACATTATTTATTATGAATTTTAATTGGTTAAATCCTTGGCATTTGAGATCTTGTTAGCTAATCTATGTTTAGACTTTCTTGGATTCGTCGGGCCAAGACCCATGATTCATGACCGGTCACCTTTTCCAAATTGGGGTGTGACACTTTGACCGCTAGGGAAAAGACCGAGTTTAAATCTCGTGGTGACTCTAGTTTCTCAACGGTTTAAAGGACAGCCCAGGGTTTTCGGTGACCTAAATTGAATTATGTTAGGAAAAAGACCCAAGCGCTATCCTGTGGTGACTCTAATGTTCGATGTTGAATCCAACGGGCCACGGTTGCCCTGAGTATTATTTAATTGGCATTGGTTACTTTTATAGTCAGGAGGTTCCTATGGTCTGTTGATAATTCCCACTGTATTGAATGATGATCATATGGCTGCACTATTTTTGACATTATTATGTCTCGAGTATGTTGTTGGCATCTCTGATGTTCAGTTTGAGATATATGTTGATGATTCGTCTTGATAACGAGATCATGTGAAAAAATATAAATATTTTCTCAGGAAAAAAAAAAAGATGGGTTGTGCTATCACCCTTTTATTTATACTGCTTATCTCATGCCACGATTATGTTCAAAAATAAGTTATTTTAAATCCCCATCTTTAGAACTGTAATCTATTTAAGCATGCTTTCATTCACCGACTTTGGCCGACGTTGTACTCAACATTTCAAAAAATGCGTGAAGGAGCTAGTAGATGAACTTGGTAGCATCGTGGGATCCAGGATTTATGACCTCTTAGGACATTCATTTCATTTTTGTAGTATTAAGGCAATATAATCTTATTATGAGTTATCTTTTGGACAACCTATTGGATATTTTCCTTAGTGGGCTGTTTGTGACCCACATTTGATTATTAAGGATTTTTGTTATTAAACCCCTGTATTTTAGATCTATTAACATTTTGTGAGTTGTTTTGAATGATTAAGACTTTCGTGGCTCATTGGGCCAAGGCCCATGGTCCACGACCAGTCATTGCCCCTCGAGTTGGGGTGTGACAAGAGTGGTATCAGAGCATAAATTCCAAGAACAATAGTCTCATGGTCGCATCATAGATATAAAAATAATTTCTTCTTATGTTTCAACATTTGAAAACCTTTATACCATGTTTTTGAAATAAAATACTTATTCTTTGAAAACGTTTTAGGTAAAAG
>JAUTBS010297582.1:0-10912 GCA_032361285.1 Aequorea victoria
TCGTACCCCAGGCTCCCGAACCAAAGATCTCTGGTTATGACGGGGCTGGTTTACCTTGAAAACGGCCCCCTTTTTTGGTTTCTTGGTTTTCCTAAAACCAAGTGGCGACTCTGAAAAAAAAACTCGGGCGGTCCTCAGACCCATCATAGGGCGCGCATTTTGGTGGAAAAACCATCCTCTCCCCACGCTCCTTTCCGGGGGGGCACGGGGCGATGAGAGGGCGGGTCCCCACAGGAACATAAACCATGTCCATACAGTTTTACTCTGCTATGATCCCAGCATCTACATCTGCCCAAAAAGGATCGTCACACCAAGCCCACCTCTCCTAAAAGGGAACTTTCTGTGCTCTTTAGATGCAGAATGAGCTCTATATGTCGAAGAGAATGACTTAGAAAAGCTGGAGGACACAGAAGAAATGATAGAGGAATGGAATAATGTGATAGAAAACAACGAGGTGCATGTGCATTTAGCCTTCTATGACCCCAATCTAGACGTTGGCATTGATGGTTGGATGTCGTTAGAGGAATCAGGGGAGGAATGCACAGACGATGAATTCGGTGGAAGTGAGGAATGGAATAACCCTGATGATGACAACCTCCCTATTTCTGGCACCCTACCAGATAATAATGTAGAAGAGACAGACATAAGTGAACTAAAAGAGGAATCAGAGGGGAACCTAGGGAATGAAGGATCAGTAATAGGATCCAAAACAGAGACAGGGAGAAAAGTAAGAACATAACCTGAACCCAAAGCAGAGGCCGAAACGGAACCCAAAACAGGGATGGAAGCCAGAGTAGAAATAGAAAGAATAGAAATAGAAGAAGTAGAAATAGAACTAGAACCAGAAATAGAGACAAAAGAAAGGATAAGAACAAAAGCAAGAAGAGGGACAAAGGTGATAAAAATAGTGGGAACCAGAAAGGACTCGGGATCAGAACCCGAGAATGAGTCTGACAACAAGATTCAAACTAGGGCTGAGAAAAACTGAAGTTCAAATATGCTGGGAAATACAGAACAGAAAGAAAGAGTCAGCAAAGAAACCGATAATGTCACCAGAGTCGGGCCCACTGATATCAGCACTATCAAGAACAGGACTAAGGGTAAAGGTAAGCAGAATGCCGACCGAGATATCGCATCCGAGGAGTAAGAAGGCACTATAGACCTTTTAATTCTTGATGATGATATTTGGGACTACTCAGGGACTGATACCAACTGGAAAGATGAGGATTTGTGGGTGGTAGAAGAGATAAACCGCCAAGAGACAGAAAAGATACAACTGAACGGTGTTGCTCCTGTTCGTGAATAGGCACGCACCGATCAGATAGAGCAAGAATGCCTGAGCGATCCACTCGAAGTGGCGGGGCTTAGTACACTCAAACTCCATGTATCTCTCCATAAGCCAAGCGTACCGGATACGCCCCAGATTAGCCAGGCGCGGGACCTCGCCCAGTCAATAGGTCAGTGCCTCCGGGCACAAGCCGATGGTGGGGTCGAGGGGAATTTGATCACCCTTACCTTAATCTCCGTGATCATAGAAAAATCCAGTGAGATCAGGGTAGCCTCAAACGTCGAAAAGTGGAAGGTGTTGGTGGTATCCCACCACCTCTTCACCAACGCCGTCACGAGTACTCTGTCATTATGAGTACTCATGAGGAGGGAATGGATAGGTTGAACCCGAATCTCTAAGGGGAGGACCTGGTATAACTCAAGGATCTGGGCGGAGCCCCCGAATCCACGCAAGTACTCGTAAGTCAGCAAAAAAGAAGAAAAACACACAAAAATCGTCACATAATATAAACTGAAATAAGAAAAGCTAAAGAAAAAGAGAGTGTGTAATCTAACTAAAAAAAAAGAGAAAATAAAATCTATCTGTTAAGTATTAGGAAGCGCAGCTTAATTTGAGAACCAAAAAGCAAAACTGAATAAACCTAGAAAAACGTGTAAACACTTATTCTAGTGACCTAAAATGGAAAATCCCCTCTTAGGAAACCTTGAAAAGCAACCTCAATTAGACCAAAAAGAAAAGCCAATAAACTTAGAAAAACGTGTAAACACTTATTCTAGTGACCTCAAATGAAAAATCCCCTCTTAGGAAATCTTGAAAAACGACCTAAGTTGGACCAAAAAGAAAACTCAATAAACCTAGAAAAGCGTGTGAACACTTATTCTAGTGACCAAAAATAGAAAATCTTCTCTTAGGAAACCTTGAAAAGTGACCTAAGTCAGACTAAAAAGAAAACCCAATAAACCTAAGAAAGCGTGCAAACATTTACTTAGTGACCAAGAAAATTGAAAAATTCCATCTTAAAAGGCTGGAAATGCAACCTAACTTGGGCAAAAAAAAATAACAAAAAAAAATCTACTAGAAAACCGTGAAAACATTTATCTAGGGATAAAGAGTATTAATTTCCTCCCGGAAAGTGTTGAAATACAACCTAAGTTGATCGGGACGATCGAAAACTTAGTCAACTCGAAAAGCATTGATACGCGACCCAAATTTTGAATTAATCGAAATAAAATAAAAAATTCTCCTAAAAAAGCATGAAAATATTTATCTAGGGACAAAGAGTATTAATTCTCTCCCGGTACGTGTTGAAATACAACCTAAGTTGTTCGGGACGACCGATAACCTAGCCAACTCGGGAAGCATTGATACGCGACCCAATTTTTGAATTAATCAAAACAAAATAAAAAAATTCCCCTAGAAAAGCATGAAAATGTTTATCTACGGACAAAGAGTATTAATTCTCTCGGGAAGTGTTGAAATACAACATAAGTTGGTCGGGACGATCGAAAGTTTAGCTAACTCGGGAAGCGTTGATACGCAACCCAAGTTTGAATTAATCAAAAATAGAAAATTCAATAAGTCTAGGAAATTGTGAAAATACTATCCTAAATAAGTTAAAAATGAAAATTTCTCCAAAAAAATGTGCAAACATTTTTTTAGGGACAACCAAAAATATAAAATCAACAAGCCCCTAGATAAACGTGCAAACGTTTGTCTAGGAACAAAACCTTAATAATAAAAATCCCCTAGAAAAATGCAAAAACGTTTATCTAGGGACAAAACCACCAAATCTCCCTTCGAAAATGGGCAGCATAACCTAAGTCGGTCAAGTAAGAGCACCCCTACCCGACTAGGGAAGCGTGAAACGCAACTTAGGATAACTAAGAGCCGAAGTAGCTCGCAGGGGTCACTGAGCGGAAGTGCGAAGCGTAACCTGATTCAGGCAAGGCGAAGGGAAGCCTGCCCATCTTGGGAAACATTGCTACATAACCCACGGGTAAACCAAGCTAAGTCATAAGGTAACAAAAACCTTCTAAAAAATGAAAAAATATTAATCTAGGGACAAAAATAAGTCAGTTAATTTTCTTGGGAATACGTACGACACAACCTAAAGTTGGTCAAGACCAGCGCAGATCCAGCCAAGTTGGGGATAGATTCAGATAAGTC
This sequence comes from Aequorea victoria, assembly GCA_032361285.1. Taxonomy (NCBI): domain Eukaryota; kingdom Metazoa; phylum Cnidaria; class Hydrozoa; order Leptothecata; family Aequoreidae; genus Aequorea; species Aequorea victoria. Next base: position 3,455 of record JAUTBS010297582.1, read on the forward strand.
TGGTAAGTCGTCGAGTGCAGGACCCAATATGTAACCTAAGTCAGGCAGACTGAAAGGAAGCCTTGTCTTTCTTGGGAAATGTTGATAGTTAGCCCAAAACGAAGTTAATTAAAATATCTAAAATACCAAAAATAATTCAGTTAATTTTCTCGGGAATACGTACGACACAACCTAAAGTTGGTCGGGACCAACGCAGATCCAACCAAGTTAGGGAAACATTCAGATAAGTCTGGTTAGTCATCGAGCGCAGAACCCAATGTGTAACCTAAGTCGGGCTGACTGAAGGGAAGCCCTGCCCTTCTCGGGAAATGTTGATACGTAACCCAAATCAAGATTAATTAAAAATCATAAAACCATTCTAAAAAAATGTGCAAACATTTGTCTAGGGACATAAAATTTTTTTTTGCCTCAAGAAGCGTTAACCCGCAACCCGATAGTAGAAAAATAAAAAAGCTCCCTTCGAAAAATGTTAATCTAGGAATAAAAATAAAAATTTTCCACTGCAAAAAACATTAACACGTAACCCAACGACAGAGAATCAAAAAACATACATATATACAAAAAAAATAGAATGAAAGATACGGGGTTCATCCTAGGCATACAATGTTTCTAAGTTCAAATATGTTTTAATTTTAGGGGTTCAAGTTGTTCGGTGTTATATTCTGAGAAATAATCCGTCCAAACACTTTGGGCCTACCCTGTGCATACATCTAAGTCCATGATTCTTTTTTAAGTTTTTTGGATTTTTAATTGGTTTAATTAAACAGAGTTAAAATAGAAAATGAACAAGACATGCCTGGCAATTCGACACTGAGAGATGAAAACTCAGAGATCAAAGCAGTAGATCTAGCTTCGTGCTGGGGTTGGTGTAGTAGAAGTGGGAAACTGGCAGAAACTCCTAAGAATGAGCTGGAGGGTCATACCTCGCTAGATTGAAACCCCCCGATATCTCCCCAGCTAGAACCACGCAGAAGGGATCTAGAACCTGAGAGTTGTCCACCTCTGGCTCCTCAGTGGTGTGGCACTCCAAAGGTCCGCCCTCCTCCATAGCCCGGGCAGCGTCGGTAGCGTCTAGTAGGCCATCCATGCCAGTAAAATGATGAGAACCCTCCAGCTGCTGTGAATGGCTAGAGAGAGAGTCGATGAGCCCTCCAAGTGAGCCAAGACCCCTGAAGAAGGAATCAGTGCTCTGGGTCCTGCCAGACTGTGTGGGGACCACCGGGACCGCAGCCACTGGAACTACAGGAGCAGGATCTGCCTCATGACCCGTGCCACCTGCCGTCTGATCTTTATTGTTTGCTATTTTAGTAAGTTGAGAGAGAGAGAGTATAGAGAGTAGAGAGAATGGAGAGAGTAGAGAGAGTCGGTATTCGCGTACAGCAAAATGAACCACCAGCCGAACTTAAAGAAGTTTCAGACTTTCAGCCTACCTGGCGCGCACCACTTCCCTCCTTCAAACGTGGCGCTGTGCCACTTCCCTCCTCGCGTGCTGGGAAATCCAATCATCACCTAGCGCTGTGCCACTTCCCTCCACGTGGCGCTAATCAATCCAATCGAGATATGGCTCTGCGCCATTTCCCTCGTCACGCGCCATATCTATGTGGCGCCACGTCACCTCTCTCTGAGACACGTGGTGCATGCCACGTACTCACCTCCTATTTGTTAAAATTTATCAGTTTCAAATTTAATTTTTTAAAATTCGGGACCCGTCTCCGCTAGTTTTTGAAACTTTTAAAGTTATTCTCGATCATTGTATCTTGCTTACATGCGGAGCTTCATTCTCACACCCCTGGATTCTAATGAAGGTCCGTCTCACGACCTTAAACTGGGTGTTTTGGGTCCGTCTCACGACCTTAAACTGAGAGATTTTGGGTCCGTCCTGCGATCTAAAACCAAATAAACCAGTCTGTCTCATGATCGTAAACTGAGTACCTTGGATCCCACATGATCTTAAACTATGCACGCGGTCCGATATGACTTTAAATTGAATAAACGGTCCCATATGACCTTAAACTACGCTCGTAGTCCGGCACGATTATAAACTGATGCACGTGGTCCACTCACGACCTTAAAAGGATAGCTTTTTCTTTTGTTTTGTTTTTCCTTGCCTGATGAACGGTTTAATCAAAAGAGACTGTCTATGGTTCTTTGACATTCACTCACCCATGCAATACGGTGAGAGTTTTGTCAAAGAGAGTCAACTATAGACACTCTAATTTTGACTAAACTGAACATCGACCAGTTTCGAAAGCTTTCCGATGATGAATGTATACAACAATCGCGTTGAAGGAGCCTTTGCGCGAGTCTAAGAGTCTAAAGAGTACTCCAATGCATCCCAAAAGACTCTAAAACACCCCAAAATACCAAAAATATCCCTTGGTGCAGCCCAAGCCAACGCTGCGCCACCTCTAAGTGGTGCACGCCACTTCTCCCCAAACAGCCCCACGCCATTCAAAAACCAAGCCACTTTCCTCCAACCTAGCGCCGTGCTTTAACTTTTCATGCCACTAGCTAAGCCATGTCAGAGCCCCAAGATACCTTTACCCATGGTGCGCAACGCCACTTCCACCTGGGCGCGCCACCTTGAGAGGAAACTTTAGCTCCAAGTTAGCTTGCTCGTCAATTCTCTATAAAAAGAAACCTCCCCCACCTCATTCAAGACCCCCCAACCGCCAATTCTGAGAGCACCAGATCTCTACCGAATTGAGACCCAATCCCAAAATTCCTAACTCGAACCCCCTGCCGAATTAACAACTTAAAGTATAAGCTAATTCTCAAAACTTCACTTGAACTACCCAAAACTTCAGAATCACTTGCATTAGAAGGACTCTAAAGACTCGAAGACCGCGTTGAAGGCCTCCCAAGAATGTGTCGTACGTGAGAAAAAGTTTCAAAACTGCTTAAAACTTACTCATCTTTCGAGATATACGGTAGGTTTCTCTTTACTCATCTCTTTCTTGTTCATCTTGTCTTTCCTTTAAAACTTCTTTTTAATCGGTAAAAGTGGAGAAAGAGGTCGTTGGTCTCGTTCTTTCCAGTTTCTTTTCATTATTTTATTATCGTCCAAGCATGTTTTTTTATTACTATTGTTAGAAACGTATGTTACTTCTTTTTCTCATCGTTTAGCTTTAAAATGCATAAAATGCTTTCTTTTTATTTTCTTCTTCATATAAAAATACCTACACACGAACACACTATTTTTCTTAAAAATAGTAGCCCATTTTGGACATCCTAGTGTCGAGCTCACTCTTTTATAGTGACGCACGCCACTTTGAGAGAGCCCAAAAATGGCGCACGCCATATCCATATGGTGCGCGCCAGGTTTGAGGTGGCATGCACCACCTCTGCTTAAAACCAGTGGCTTCCCAACATCTTTGCCTCGTAGTCTTTTCTGCATATTTTTCTATCTGTTAGAATTTCTATTAAAATACCATGTTTCTGTATTTCTTTATGTTATAAAAATTCACTTGCATGCAAAGAGCACATTGTTTTCTAAAAAAAGTAGCCCATTTTGGGCCTCTGAATGTCGAACTCACTTTTTCATAGTGACGCGCGTCATTTTCAAAGGGTCCAAAAATGGTGCACGTCATAGACAGATGGCGCGCGCCAGGTCGGAGGTGGCGTGCGCCACCTCTACTTAGAACCAGTGGTTCTAGTTTTTTTGCATCTTTCTGTTTTAACAGCTTTTTTTTTTATATATATGTATCAACTGCACTGATGTGCTGCCATCTCCTACTTGACATGCCTTTGAGTGTAAGTATGTATAGAAAATCTTAGTTTTAGGTTAGGTTTTATTTCTTTGTTTACTTTTTAATGTTCACTTTTCAACCTCCTTTCTGTATGTGTTGCTTTTGATAAATCTAAGACAAGAATAAAATAGAACAGTTAAGTAATGGTCGATCTTCGGATCGGATGAGAGGGGTGCCTAACACCTTTCCCTTTCGTACCCTAGCACCCGAACCATTTTCTCTGGTAAGGACGGAATAGTCCCTTGAAAGTTTTGATTTCTTGGTTTATCTAAAAACTAAGTTGCGACTCCAATTGTGCCGCCCTTAACACGGACGCATTTGGAGGAAAACCTCTCTTTTTCGTGTGTCATTTTGAGATCGTGAGAAAAAAAAGAGACGGGTCTCTCACACACAACCTTCTAAGTATTAGTCAATTGTGTGATAATTGATACAAGGTAATCTTTGAAACTAATTCATGTAGAGTAGAAAGTGTGTGGTAATAAAGTTCTATTTATTGGTCATGGAAATAAAAATGCGTACACAATTGACTTTGATGAGATTGAATCACAAAATGTGAAATGTTTAGCAGCCATTAATGAAACTAGTTGGCTATGGCATAGAAGATTAGGACATGCTAGTATGGATCTAATCACAAAATTATCTAATAATGAACTAGTTAAAAGACTTCCTAAAACGAAATATGTTAAAGATAAAATTTATGATGCATGCCAATATAAAAAATAAAGTAAAATATCTTTCAAGAAAAAGAACCATATCTCAACAACTAGACCTCTACAATTGCTACACATGGAATTATTTGGACCAACATCAAAAGCAAGTATGAGTGAAAAGTATTTTTACCTTTGTAATTGATGATGATTATACCAGATATACATGGATAATATTTCTTGCACACAAAGATGAAAAACACTTACACATTGAAAAACTGTGTAAAAGGCTTCAAAATAAAAAATAATGCATGATTAACAATATAAGAAGTGATAGAAGAGAATAATTTATTAATAAAATTTTTGAAAAATTTCGTGATAAAAATATAATATAACACAATTTCTCTGCACCTAGAACATTCCAACAAAATGGTATAGTTGAAAGAAAGAATAGAACACTACAAGAAATGGCCAGAACTATACTTAATGAACGCAATCTTGCAAAAAACTTTTGGGCCGAAATCGTTAATACCGCATGCTATGTATCCAATAAGATAATTATTAGATCAAGAAATGAATAAAACCCCATATAAACTATGGCATGGTAGAATATCGAATATTGACTATTTTTATATGTTTGGATATAAATACTTTATATTAAACACAAAAGACAATCTTGAAAAACTTGACATTAAATCAGATGAGGGCATATTTCTAGGATATTTAATAATGAGTAAAACATATAGAGTGTACATTAAAATAATTAAAGTTATTGAAGAATCTATGCATGTTGATTTTTAAGAAACTAACATTCCTCTATCCGAAAGGTATATTGATGATGATTGTATAAATTTGAGAGAAGATCTTAAAAATGATAAGCTCAATGATGTGACCATTGATATCTCTCAACCAAACCAGAAAAATGAGAATAAAGAGAAAAATCAACCACAAATTGAGACTACATATAAAAGATTGATTAAAGACCATCTAAAAGATCAAATTATTGGTGAGCCAACCAAAGGGGTAACTACTCACTCTCTTGCTATAGATATATGTAATAATTTGGCCTTCATATCTCAAATTGAACCCAAAAATATTCAAGAAGTAAAAAATGATGAATATTGGATAAATGCCATGCAAGAAAAATTAAATCAATTTGAAAGAAACAAAGTATGGACCCTAGTTACTAGACCTAAAGATAATACAATCATGGGTACAAAATAGACTTTTAGAAATAAGAAGGAAGAATCGGGCAATATAGTTAGAAATAAAACTAGACTTATAACCCAAGGTTATAATCAAGAGAAATGCATAGATTATGAAGAAACATATTCTCCCGTAGTTAGGTTAGAAGCCATACGCATGTTATTTGCGTTTTCATATCAAAGAAACTTCACATTATTTTAAATAGACGTTAAAAGTACTTTCTTAAATGGCTATATCAATGAAGAAGTATATGTAAAGTAACCTCTAGATTTTGAAAACCACAAATACCCAGATCATGTGTTTAAACTATCAAAAGCTTTATATGGGTTAAAACAAGCTCTAAGAGCTTGGTATAAAAGGTCAAGTGAATTCTTAATACAAAATGATTTTTCTAAAGAAAAACTTGATTCAACACTCTTTATTAAATAAAAGAGAAAGAACATGCTTCTAGTACAAATTCATATTGATAATATCATTTTTGGAGCTACTAATGAAAGCTTGTGCAAAGAGTTTCCTAAGACTATAAATGAAGAATTTGAAATAAGCATGATGGGTGAGCTCAACTTCTCTCTTGGACTTCAAATCAAACAAACAAATGATGGAACCTTCATAAATCAAACAAAGTACACAAAAGAATTATTAAAAAAGTTTGAAATGGAGGACGCAAAGCCATCCACAACTCCTATGAATACATAGACAAAAATTGATAAGGACGAGAAATGTAAATCAATTGATAATAAAAAGTATCGAGGTATAATTGGTAGCCTTCTTTACTTAACTACTAATCATCCTGATATAATATTTAGTATTTGTTTATGTGCTAAATATCAATCCGATCCAAAAGAATCACATATAATTGTTGTAAAAAAAATCGTTAGATATCTTGTAGGATCAATAAACTTATGCTTATGGTATCCCAATAACACAACTCTTGAAATATTAAGTTATTTGGATGCCAACTTTGTCAGTTGTAGATTAGACCATAAACGTATTAGCGGATAATGTCACTTCTTAGAAAATTCATTAGTTTCATGATTTTGTAAGAAACACAATTTAGTAGCTACCTCAACCACTGAAGCCGAATATATAACCGTAGGAAGTTGTTGCGCTCAAGTGCTTTACATGAAACAACAATTGAAAGATTTTAATTTGAAATATCATAAAATTCTAATAAAATGTGATAATACAAGCGTCATTAGCTTAACTAAGAATCCCATTCAACATTCAGGAACTAAAAACATGAAGATAAGACACCATTTCACTAGAGATCACTAGCAGATATATTCACTAAACTTTTAAATGAAAAAAAGAATTAATTATATTAAAGGTGAATTAGGAATGTTAAATTCATGAAAATCTAGACTTTCCTTTAATTCTTCATTTTTGTCTATAATGGGTCGACTCAAGAAATGTTCAGGTCAACTCAAGACTTATATCTACTTAAAGTTTTGAACGTCGTTGGCTCGACTTACAAAGAGTTATGAGTCAACTTAAGTTGATCGAATCTGATTATATGTTGAATGTTGATGTGTCGACTCACAAAGAGTTATGAGTCGACTCCAGTTGCACATTTTTTATCATGTTGTGAGCATCGTCTTCGGAGAAGGTGATGACCTCCTCGTTCTTGGCCGTCTTGGTCGGTGTGTCTGTTAAGCATACGTCAAGTGGGTCTTCAGTCCTGAGACACCTACAATGAGCTTTCCGAGAAGAGCTGGTGTCTCCTCCTCCCGCGAACTCTCCAGTGATCATCCTGATTTCACCAGCCAGGTTTTTATCTTCTTCCTTGCAGGGTTGTGGTCGGTCCTGCTACCCTCTGGGGTTATCTCTGCTTTACCGACCGATGAGGAACCTAGTCA
>JAUTBS010297693.1:0-10911 GCA_032361285.1 Aequorea victoria
AACAAGATAGAGAGAGAATTATGGAATGAGAGATTTTAGGGAGAAAAAATAGGAAGGAAGGGCCTGGCGGCTCCTGACATTTTTCAAAAGGGTAAAAACCTAGGGTTAAAATCCTAGGTCTCTTTATGTGTCCAAAGGACCAAAACGCCCCCGCAAGCTCTAATTTTATTTTCGATCAATTCGGTTGTTAAATCATTGATCAAATTGAATATAGAGATCCTGAAACCATCATGAGAAAACTAGAGAGTACAAATCCGAATTACGTAAGGGACAACGAAAAAAAATAAAGTACGGGTTAATCGTGTAAAAAATCGAACGCAACTAACTCAAGTCTCTCGAGTTAGATTCATTTTTATACGAGTCAAGACTTATTCCATTAAAGGCCTTAGCTGAACTCCCGACCTTATCTTCAAATTATGTCTCGAATTTCTAATTATTAAATGCTTAATTATCTCCTCATATTTAAAATTACAGATACCCAAAGATCAAACTAGATTACTGATAATCATGTTTGATCAACCTCTAAACCTTGAGTACCCTCTACTTAACCTATTGATATGTCGAATTAAAAATTCACCTGCAGGGTTTGACATAATAATCAAACCTATAAGCAGGCCCAAAGGAGTATCATCAACCTGAATCGGATGTGGTTTCGTCAGTATAATATTATTCGTCGAACACGGAGCACCAACACCTAACTCACCGGTCTTGTTGACCTCAACAGAAATTTTACCCATTGGTGAATCAAAGTGTCTCACACTAAATGTACACGTTTAATAAATTTTTTGGGATTAGGAGTTTAAGAAATATATAGTAATATGAGCTGTGAATTAATTTATAACAGTCACTACAAAATTAACTACCACGATGATCTTACTCAATACACATCAAGTGTACTAACACATTGAGTCAGAATTTTGAATTCCAAATTTAAACCATTCACCGTAGCCAAGACAAGTCTACTAAAATAATATATTACAGTCGTTACAATGGTTTATCCAATTCTATCTATATTGTGAGTTTTAATTAAGAATTATTCTGTCAAAATCGATGATTCGATCTTCTGTATGTAAGTCGAACTCTACATACCGAATTAAATACTCGATACGAATAACGGATAAATTTACATAAATATAAAATAAAATTTTATTGAATAAACAATAAAATATATACAAAAATGCACAATTTTTAGTATATAACTCTAACAATTGTGTGGGCCCCAACTTCGCTACATTGTCAAAAATAAATATCCAAAATTGAAATTGAAATTGAAACTTAAGAATAAAGATTAATTCCGAGTACAATTTACACTAGAGTTTGGTTGAGTTATAGAACTGCTCCTATAAAAACTGCACAACAATCTTGAACTACCTTTTCCTCTTATTGAATTCTAAAATTGTTGGTTGAATTTCAAGTTTTTGAGAGACTTTGAATGGATTTTTTTTTTGGTAAATAAAAATATATATATGAAACAAAAAATTACACGTTTGTAAGGGGCATACCCCAGAATTGTTTAAATTCTAACCTACACAATTTACAATATAGCAAAAACCTCAGCCGAAGCCAAAAGAAGCCAAGCAAGTGTCGACAACACGGCTAGAAACAATAGCAGCAAGGTCGACACCAGGGATGGCACATTGGCCACAAACATGGGCCACAAAGTCTAACATAGCAACAATAAGGCCACAAAAATTGGACTAGCATGGCCATAAAATTCGAAAATAGCAAAAACATTGCCTCAAAATCCTAACATAGCAACAAAAAATGGCCACAAAACATGGACTCTCATTGTAAAGCATGGAGCTTTCCATCCAAACCAGATCCAAGCCAGAGCATTGAAAGCCAGATCCAAGCCAGAGCAGTAGCCAGAGCATTCTAGCAACCACCACAGAGCATTGCAGCAACTACCAAGCCAGAGTAGCAGCCAGCACTGCAGCAACCAGAGCATTGCAAGCACTACAGCAACGAGATCCAAGCACTGCAGCAACCAGAGCAATGCAAGCACTGCAACAGCCAGCACTATAGCAACCAGAAGCACTGCAGCCAGCATTACAGCAACCAGAAGCACTGCAGCCAGTACTGCAGCCAGCACTACAACAACCAGATCTAAGCCAGAGCAGCAACCACATCGTAGGAGCTCCTAGAGGCAAAACAGGAGCATAGCCATCAACAAACAAACCATCAAAAGAGGATATTCATAAACTGATGTATGGCCAACTAAAGGCAGCAGCCACAATCAACAGTCGAGACAAATCAGCTCCAACTACAAAACATGCAACAACAAGATAACCATTAGACCAAACCAGAACCAGCAGCAGCCCAGTTGTTCCACCTAGCAACAAACCAGCTTAAGAAACCAACAGAATAGCACAACCAACATCAAAAAACCAGAACAACATCAAAAACCAGAACAGACGACAAAAACAAGCATCAAACACCAAACCAGAACAGAGCACTAGACCAGAAAAAGATGCATAGCACAGCATCACAGGACAATAAACCAGAAAAAGAGAAAAAAACATAAAGCAACCAAGAAGCACAGCAAAGGAGATCCACACTCCAAGACATAAGCCACAACCTGGGATCCAGGGAGCAAGACCTGAAAAGATACATGAAAAAAGACAAAATCACACCAAAACAAAGCAACTTAGGAGATTCCCCAAGCATGTTGAAGGGACAGGTTCTTCAAAGAAAGAGGGGAAACATCAGAATATGAGATTCGGCCCCGAATGCACTCCTTGACATCCCGAAAAACTAGGTTGTGAGGCCTTTTCTTACCTTGAGATTTCCTAAGATTTCTTTCTTTCCAAATGAAATAAACAGAAGCCGCACAAGCTACACGAAAAATACAACTTCGTAAAGACTTACCAATAGAGGCCTTTGAAAGGATAACAACCCAATCATGCCAGCTAGAGCACCGGGCGCTTAGAGCACATTTTAGGACAACTTGATCCCAAATACACTTAGCAAATAGGCATAGAAAGAAGAGGTGATTATGGGATTCCTCTAACCCAGAGCATAGACTACACAAGATATCAGTGTCTAAGCCAAAAGACCATAGCCGATCGCCCGTGCTTAGACGACCCCGAATGGAAAGCCATAACAAAAAACTCAGACGAGGAATATGCTTCTTTCCCCATACCATAGCGAACCACGGGACTTTTGACTTAGGAGATCTAAGAAGGTTCCGACAACATCGAATAGAGAAGATCCTATCCTGGGAACCCAGCCATAATACACAATCCTCCCTGGAGGCATCCAGATTTAAGTCAGGGGGGACATCCCTTTGGAGCTCCAACAGGTCAGAAGAATGAGGACGAAGCCATTTCCAATGGACCCCATCAATGATAGACTGAACCTTAGCCAAATTTGGAAGGCCATAGTCATATATAATTCGAGATCCCCTTGATTCAACGATAGATCCCCACGGATGCCATGTGTCATACTAGAGGAAAGTCTTACATCCATTCCCTACTCGGTATTTAATGAAGGCCTTAACAAGAGGTCGTAATTGTAATAATTTCCTCAAACACCAAGAGGCAGACTGGGGAATTTTAACACCCCAGAAGCTCTTTCCTTCCAACAGATAGGACTTAACCCACATACACCAAATGGAGCTGATGTCACCTGTAACTAAAAACCACAGGTGTTTTGAGACCGCAGCTTTGTTCCAGACAACGAGAGACTTAATCCCTAAACAACCCTCCTGCTTAGGGGCACAGACCTCCTCCCAAGAAACTTTAGAGCCAGACTTTTTCATCTCAACTTGACTCCACAAAAAGGGTCTCATGATACCCTCAATCTCCTTTAGCACCTTTTTGGGGATGATAAAAAGAGAGGACCAATAGAATTGCATAGAGAAGATAATGGCTTTAACCAACAAAACTCGACCAGCATATGAAAGGAGCTTGTTAACCCAGGTTCGAAGTCTGCAAGAGATCTTATCAATCAGATATTTATATTCTCTATGAGAGAGCTTCGTTTAGATGAGGGGGACCCCCAAATAACGTACCGAAAGTGAACCCTCAGGATACCCAACAATCTCCAAGAGAGCAAGTTTGAGTTGCATCCCCACACGAGAAAAGAAAATATAACTCTTTTGTGGATTTGGCTGTAAACCCGATGTGGCCTGGAAAGCTTGAAGAGCCTCCCTCACCATAGCCACAAAACGTGCATCCGCTTTGACAAAAATCATGAGATCATCAGCGAAACACAAATTCACAATTTTATTTTTCTTGCATCTCCAATGAAATTGGAAATTCTCATATGTGTGTATATTTTTTTGTATTCATGACTTACAATATATTTATGTCACACCCACTCTTGGGAGGATATTTTACCTGCTCGGAGTGGTGTGAAATAAGCTCTCTTAATTAAAAACTCAACAATAATACTAAGGATGCACTCAACATCCCTATACACCATTTATAATATTCTCAATATTGACATGAATAAAAGTTATATCATCTACGAGCCAATTATAGAACTCACACGGGATATACAATCCTCAACAACAACAAATGATAGGCTCAACTCTTTTTCAACATATTCTTTTTCGATGACCTCTTTCAGGTCTCACTCTTACATTACTCATCTTCCGACCTCAACTATGCCATGGTGGACCGACCATCTACCCTGTAACAAGATCTACAACCACAAGTGGTTACAGGAGAGTGGGTTTAGCATCATAATGAAAAGTACACAACAACAGTAAATATTTTATGCAGGGTTTCGTACAGAAAATAAAATATTTGTTCTTACAACTCATGCAAAAGAATATTTATTTTCATCATTTGGCTCATTAGCCCAACTGATAAGATTTTATAAAAACTTTCTTCTTTCAACATACGGCCCTACGACCCAACTTTAATGATTTGTAAATATTTTTATATCGGCCCTACAATCCAAATTAGCTTTAATGGCTTTCTTATTGGTCCCATGGCCTAAACATCAAGTTTAGAAAATATTATTCAGATTTCTAAATTCATGTCTCTTTAGCTCAACTCATAAATACTTAATAGCATAATATACGTGGTCACTAGCACACACACATACTATATCTTTCAGTGATCAAGTAGTCGTCTACTTTACGACCGAGAGTTCCAACGGTGCCGCAACCTCATTCACGACTCACTTAATTAGAGTGGCGGAGAAGAGAGACACTCTTTATTACCACTGGTAGGTGCTACAACTACCCACTTTTGTGCTACGCCCGCATTGGAACAAATCAACGCCCATTTTTGGGCAACACCCTTATCCCTATTGGAACAAAAACAACTCGGGATGGTTACCCACAATAAATTGGCACCTTCTAAAAATATAATATATTTTATAAAAGATACCTTTTCACACACACAACCAACTCATGATCAGAATCTCTATAATTAAAGAGAAATTACCTTTTCAATATACGAGCAACACATGCTCACAAATATTTTTCACAAAACTCTTTCATAAACGTGATGAGCAATTTATAATGAAAAATATGATAGCAACACATGCTCAAAAAGATATTTAAAATATTTTCACAATATACTAGTCATTATGATCTTGCTAATCACTCTTACCTGATTGTCGACCCACGAGACGGCTAGCTCGTTCAACTCTGAGATGGCACAACTCCTTCTGGGACTCCACCTTCGATGCCTAGGTTATGTAATATATACCCAAGCATTAGTATCAATTTATTTCTCATGTGTATTAGTATGAGAATGTCATATGCTGTTTAGATGAACCTATTTTTTTAGGTTTGAAAGCTTCTCCTTCATGGTTTTCTATAATCCAAACCCTTGCCTCATTGGTCTAAAGGACAAATTAAAAATTTTATTAACTTAATGAAACTCTTATATGTATTAATAATCATTTAAGGTTGCTAATAACTGAATTTCTTAGTATTAGGTGCTTTACTCCTCTTAGATCATCATTTCTCTTAATTTTTCTCAAATTTCAGATTATGTCCCACTTGTTGTAAAATCGTTTAAAAATATTAAACCTCCTCTAACAATTCTTTAAATGTTCCAAAGTCTAGAATAGGGTGTAAGCTACATTTTTCATGGAGAACCTGAGAGTCATATCCGAACAGAAAGGGTTCTAAAAATTCTTGTGACAGAATCTGTCTAGAAACGTCATTGTTTGGGAGAATTTATTTTACTCAAAATTAGCCCAACGAAAATGAGGTTTATAATTTTTTGGTAAAACTAGACCCTGATACCTTTATTTTAATATATATCTCATCTCTAGGGTATTTGTTTAGAATTAATTAAAATTCCTCAAAGTTATATATTTTTCTACAACTCTAACGCAGAATGTTCAAAAATTCCATATAGAAGGGTTCTAAAACATGTTCTTTGGTCCAACAAAAAAAACACATGTTAATAACATACTAAACTAATTCTGTTTGAAATATAACTTTAGTTAGGCATTCTTTGGCTAGCACGTAAAATCCTTAAAAGGTCTTTAAGTCCACTGTTTTGTACTTTTCTTGAGGTTCCTCACTCCCCTTTTCTTTTCTAACTTCTTATCCATGCAAGAATTATTTTTAACTATCTTAAAATTAATTTATATGTTATCTTAGTCATCTTCATTATTTTTTCCATAGGCCTCCATTCATTACTTTCTCATGACCTTCAAACCAAGAAGGTTCTTTTTCTTAGGTTTAAGATCCTTCCTTTTGTGTTCTTCCATGTTCTTCTCTTATTTTTGATTTGAGAAGAGATGAGGTGTGAAGTGATTAATGATCTTAAAACGGAGCTTGGAAGCTACTTACTTGATGATCTCTTGGTTGAAGGATGGAGAATCTAAACTTCAAGTTCCTCCTTTACTTTCTCATTTCTTCATTTCATTTATTTTCTTCCTTCTTCCTTCTTCCCTCTTTCTTCTTCTTGTTTTTCTTTCTATGAATATTTTTGTAGAGAAATGACCACTATTTATAGGCAAAAGATTGGGTGTGAAAAGACCAAATTACCCCTCATTTAGTTATAACTCAATTTTCAATTGGATTATTGTTCTTCTAATTTGATTGAGTTCTAACCAAATATTGGGCTCCAAGATAGCTAATACCATGATTGAATTTATTAATTTAGTTTTCATAGGCTTAAGGCTTTGTTTAGTTTATTTGGAAGATAAGTTTTCTAAATTTAAGGGTACTTGACAAGACATTTGATTTTTCTTTTATTTTTATTATAATTATGTCTCATCCATACTTCTCTCATCAAATCACCTTCTAGGTACTTTATCCACCATGCATTGAAGACTTTGGGGAGGCGTGATGATGTGGAAAAACTAATTTTTTAAACTATCTCCATACTTTCCTATCTTTTTTTTTTTTTTCCCCCCTCAAAATTGTCACATCACTCCCGTCTCCCAGGGGGAGCCGTCCACCACCCTTCTAGAAACCCCAAATTTTATTTTTATTATTTATTTTAATAATTCATGAGAATTAAAATGGGTTTTGGGTCAATTTAAAATTTTTGGGGCAAAATTAAAGTTTTTGGGCTCAAGAATTAATTTCTATTGGGCCTCAATTAAGTAATTGAGCCTATTTATATTTATGTTTTTGGATTATAAATTTTCTTGGTCCACAATTCCAAACAAATCATCTTTTGCGCCTTAATCAAGATTAGGTCTCATTAAGCTTGCTTTATCCTTTTCATTTTTGGGCCTCACTTTAATTGGGCTCAATTATATTTGTTTGGCCGATATTCTAAATTCCCATAATATTTTGGGCCTTAGTTCAAGCTTTCATAAGTATTCCATCACTTGGCCCATTTTAATTTCTATATTTTTGGCCTATGTTAAAAGCTACGCCGAAATTTGATTATTCGCCTTGTGTCATTTTACTCGACTTCCATTCAATGATTCTTAGACCTTTGTTCATCTTTTGAACCAAAGCTTATAAGCTTATTTAAGACCTACTTGAGTTATTTTTTTTAACCTTTTTAAATTATCAACTTAGGCTTCCAAACGAATCATATACTTAGTTTACACGTTTTGCACCTCAACTTGATTCTTAAAAAAGATTACTTGCAAGAGTTTTTCTTAATTCATAATAGAATGTAATTTGAATTCTTAAAAATTACGAGGTGTTACAATCTATGTTTTTGAAAAAATTGTTATAATATCTTTGTATATGAAATATATTATTGAAATACTCATCATAAAAAGTTCTCAACGTATACCCTGAGAAAATCCTCAAAAATCATGAAATACATCACCATATTCTCATTGTAAAAACTTGAAAGTAATTAGAAGATAATTCTCTTTCTTCCATATATCCTTTACAGAGAAATATTACACGTGTATATATATGTATATATATAGAAAAAGTCTAGCAAGTCTGGATCCTAAGTCTAAGGGTTTATACAAGGTAACAATCAATCTGGATCCTATATCAATGGATGGAAATAAAGATGGTAGAGATCAACAAAGATAATGGGGCCTCTCTTTTATAGTAATTCTTTGGTCTTCAATCAATCTTGAATTACATGAATAAAGAGAAATCAAATCATAATACTCCCCCTCAAGTTAGAGCATGTATGTCAAGAGTGCTCAACTTCAACATTAAATTCTTGAAGATATTTCCTCCCAAAGCCTTTGTGAAGACAACAGCTAGCTGGAGAGACGATGGGACAAACTTGGTGATAATTTGACCAGCCTAAACTTTTTCTCTCACAACGTGGCAGTCAAGCTCAATATGTTTAGCGCGTTCATGATACACAAGATTTGCAGCTATATGAAGAGTTGCTTGATTATCGCAGAATAATTTTACACGTCCCAAGGAAACTTGCAAATCATTAAGTAAATATATAAGCGAAGTAAGTTCACAAGTTCCAGCAGCCATAAATCTGTATTCAGTTTCTGATGATGATCTAGAAATGGATTTTATTTCTTTATCTTCCAAGAAATTAAAAAAATTCTTAGAAACACACAATAATTCAAAGTAAATCTCCTTGTCATAGGGCAGTTAACCCAATTAGCATCACAATATGCTTTCAGTGTCAGATAGCTATTGGAAGAGAACAACAACTCAAGTCCTGGACTGTTTTTCAAATACCTCACAATGCGGAGAGCAGCATCCCAGTGAAGCTTTCTTAGAGCATGTATGAACTAACTTAGAATGTTCACAGAATAGGTGATATCCGATTTAGATATTTGAGAAGATGATGACCTTACATGCACATTCCCACAAGCATGCATGAGTTACTTTGAGTAATGAAATTAAGTATCGATCATATTTATGTGTTAGGTTGTGTGCGAATCGAAGATCCTTAGTGAACCGAAGGACGTCGTTGGTTCGAGCTTATTCGATGTGAGTTTCTTATCACTAACTTGGTATTATAAATGTGTGAATGCTTAAATTTCTTACCCTTTCATGTTATATGATTTGAAAAAATGAATGGTGATTTTACTTGTGGAAGAAAACTATGCCTATGAACTTATGTTTTATGAAACGATCCCTGAACCTATTTTTGAAACTAGAACTCGATATCTTTATGAAATAATCTTTAGAAACTTACAGTAGAACATGAGAGTTATGATAATATGAGTTACATATAAGACGTGTTTAGTGAATGTGAAAGATAAGTTAATTGATGTGAAAAGGGAAACTAACTTATAAAAGTTATGAAAGTCTTATAAAATTATCTACGAACATATAAGGAAGAACATAAATAAAAGTTTGGATGAATGATTCATGGATACAATATGTGTATCATGATAGTCTTGACATGACATGGTGAGTGTCATGTGGTGGATATATCACACATCTGAATATATGTGGATATATGTCACGGTGTAATGTAAGGAATATATCACCCATTTGATCCTATGTGGATATATGTGTAACACCCCTCTTCCAAAATGATAATTAATTTCACTTGGAATGGGTGGTACAGCTTATCTAAAAGAAAAGAGCATAATATTATAAGGGATACACTCTACATTGCCCCAAAATAAAAACATCAACCAATCCCATAAGTCATGCATACATCTCACTAAGGGATACTCAATCCCAAAACTACATACTGGAAAGGTAAGCTAACTATGGAATGCTCAATCCCAAGAAAAATAAAGATAAGTAGCATAAATGTTTACTAGTTACAATCTAACATCATTGATATCTGTATTGATCATACAACTCTAGGCATAGTCTCTACAATGGATCTTTTTTCCTTTTGACATGGCACTAGTAGAATAAGAGTCTACCCCGAACTCAAATCTGCAACCACAAGATTACAGGAGAGTGGCTTAGTATAAAATGAAATAAGATGTAAAAGTGTCACATGTCACAAAACATTTTATATAAAACCAACATCACCCACACATGTAAAGTAAAAGGGTTTCTATGTTTTTCCAACATCATACTTTGAAATACATTTATCAAGCATCTAAATATCAACATCCACATGTTATACCTCACAAGCATACATATGAATAACACCACGCCCAACACCCGCGTATAATGGCCAATTAGTTGTTTAACCTCACGACCGGAAGTTCCGACAGTACCATTACCTCAATACAACACTTCTATTTTTGAATGACGTGTAAGAGAGCCACTTATATATAACACTAGTAATCAGTGTATACACCCAGACACGGGGCTTTGTCCACCATTAGATGTCCACCCTCTTAGTGGTAATGCCTTTAAGGCTATCACAAAACCTGTAAAACTCGAGAAATTTTGATTAATAATTTATTTAATTAAAATAAATTATGAGAACGGTTGTAATTAAAATTGGTAAAAATTTTAAACTTTTAAATATGCCAACAAGTGATGGTGAGAAAATCATAAATAAAGTTAGTAAAAATATAAATTAGCTTATGTAAATCTTGGGTTCTCAAACAAACATTAAATTGAATTAAGTTGTGTTAATTAAATTTATGAAATGAATTAAATCAAAAATAGTATTA
>JAUTBS010297804.1:0-10911 GCA_032361285.1 Aequorea victoria
GGGTGAACGAGTAGATGGAGCCATTTTTTAGCTTACCGAACCATACGCGAGCTGACCCCTTCAGAGTGGTCGGGAATACTCGACACATGATGGCGTCTGGGATGGCGTGTAGATGCATGTAGGCTTTGTATGTTTTCAGGTGGTCCAGAGGATCCTTCAGCCCATCGAAGGCATCTATCTGAGGCATTCTGAACTTGGATGGCAATGGCTCAGCCATGATAGCCGAGGAGAATGGTAAGTCTATTTTGTGAACGAGATCGTCTACAACAGCTGCGGTCTTTCCTTTCATGGCCGCCATCATGCTGTTAAGCTGGTCCTTTATTTCTCCTAGTTCGGCTTTCATAGCGGTTGAATTGTGGGTCGTTTCTGGCCGGCAGAGTGTAGTCTAGCCGACCGAGTGTAGTCTCGCAGTCCAAGTGCAGTCTGGCAGGCCGAGTGCAGTTTAGCCGACCGAGTGCAATCTGGCCGACCGACCGAGTGCAGTCTGGATGACTGACCGAGTACAGTCTTATCGACGGTAGGTGGTTGATCCCCTTGGGGGTTGTTTTGGTGGAGGTTTCCTTCAGAAGTCATAGATCTCGTGGCAACCATTCAGATTATAGACTACCAGGGAGAGGGACAACGATCAATCGTTCCCACAGACGGCGCCAAATGTTGGTGTCTAAATCTGATCGTCCTCCAGGATCGGTGTGCCTCCAAAGTGACCGGTTGGATTCTTCCCACTACCGAGCTTCCTTATTGATCTCCTTTGACCTGGATGTTGGCTTCGTGGCTAGAGGCTTTGGCCGAACAGCCCTTCGTCAGTGTTCATCGATTGGGATCCTGCACAATGTTAGGACCTAGGCACCGGTGGGGTGCCGGCCTAATACTTTCCGATGCTTATGTCAGCGGATAGGCAAGTAGAATATATCGACTGTAAAGAGTAGGGGCTTGGTAGATGTGTTAAGAAGGGCGTACCTTTCCTCCCCCTTGAGCATGTTTATTTATAGTGGCATGGAGATGTTGATTCCTAGAGATGATCCCTTATTTTTTGGGATTGCGCCTGATTTTGGGGAGATGATAAAGGTAAAATGTGGAATCTACCTAATTCGAGCAAAAATCTCGGGATCTGTGTTGACCTGATTGCTGATCTCTCGCAGAGACAGCTGTTCGGAGGGATCCAAGGAGAGATTGGTGGCGTTAATTTCGGAGCCTACCGTTACAGGTTCCTGGCTCAGTCTGGCCGAGCAGGCTGAGTACTTTAGCCGAGCAGGCCGAGTGCCTTGGCCGAGCAGGCCGAGTATTTTGGTCGAGGAGGTCGAGTGCCTTGGCCGAGTAGACTTGGTCGGTCGATCTAGGTAGCCCTGTAGACTAAAGCTGCAACGTATGGGTTGACCCTTGGTGATCTTGGTCGACTTACCCAGGTGTGTAGATGTACATGCCCCAGGTTGGGCTTGACGCTTTGCTTCTTTTTCTATTTCCTCGGTCAGTTTTAGATGATCGTTCATTTTTATACTTATCAATATGACTTGCACTCTTTCCGAGGTGACGGCTCGGGTTGTCAAACGTTATTTCGCACTAAATGAGAATCTTTTAAGATCTTTAAAATGGTAGTCCCTTCGTATCCGATTAACATGTGGGTTAATCTGGGTCGTCAGTCATCTTCCATCGAACGGTCGGTATCGCTCGACCTCGGGACCGTTGGATCAAAGATCCTATTTCAATATTGGCCGTTCGTTCTTTTGCCTATATAAATACGCCGAGAGGGCATTTCTCACACATTTCCTCAGAAATACATTTCTCTTCTCGTGCGTGATTCCCTTAGGCTCTTTTGTTGCCCATCTTCGCACCCTTCGGCGTCTTCCGCTTGTCCCCGAATACTTCAGCATCGCTTGCTTAGTAAGTTTTTCTCCCCTCCTCTTCTCCTTTATTTTTGTGTTCGTAGTACCTCCTTGTAGAGCTATGTTGGCTTCATCAAGTTCATCAGCAGAGATCCTCCCCTATACTTCTTTTACCGCCATATCTCCCTCTTTCTTCATTGATAGAGTCCTGTCCTATTCCCATAAGCTTGAACTTTCCCTTATGGTCGACACATTTGTGCCTGACCACCCTTCTTTTAATTTAGTTCTTTATCAAGTTAGCTTTATTGTTTCGTTTAGCATTCCCTTTCTGAGGAACAGAACAATAGAGTTCCCTCTGGAGGTTCATTCCTCTAATACAAGTCCTTCTAATTTTGAGAGGACTGTCTCTTGTCCCCCCTCTCCTGCGACTGCTCGAGGTTCAACCCATGATGGGGATGAAACCTCGAGCTCTGTCGCTCATCTTTTCGAGGAAGGGAGTAAAGAGTTCATTGTTGAACTCATCCCCTCTACCAGTCGACCACTCGACCTAGCATGTCTTCACTCCTTTCTATCCCTTCCTCAATCCATAGAGTTATACCTTATCGGTCGAGAAGAGTGAGCATGCTTCCCTCCTGATGGCAGACTGGGCATGTACAAGCATGCCTTTACAGTCGGGCTGAGACTCCGCTTCCCTAGGATCGTTAGGGAACATCTTGATTTTTTGGGCTTATCCCCTGGGAAAATTATGTCGAATGCCTGGAGAAACCTCTATGGGGTTATTATCCTCTAGAAACAGGTTTCGGGTGGTGAGCACCACTTTACAGTAGGGCAATTTCTCTATTGTTACCAACCGAAAGAAAAATAACTCGGCTAGTATTTCTTCCAAACACAGTCGGAGGATCAGGTTCTAATTTTTGGTTGTCCTTCCTCCAATAAATTCTAGAAGGAACAATTTTTTTTTGTTAATGGGATTGGTTAGGAGTTTCAATTAGATGAAGTGGTGGGGCCCCACATCCTTAGGATTAGGATGAGGTGGGGAAAACCTAATCACGAAGACATCTCGACTGAGCCTGAGATCAACACTGAGACGAAGGCTAGAGTAAAGGCTGCTCGGGGTCACCCCATCCGATTGTACAGCCAACTGGTGACTTTTTACATGCTGAGCACCTGGTTTCTCGGCCTCGAAGTCCTGCGTGAGAATTTGCACCTTTCTCATTTTTTCTTATTTCTCTCAGTTTTCTTTTGCTTTTGTGTTTTTCTTATAGTTCACCTTTTGACTTTGTTTTCACCCTATGTGTAGGAATGCCAAAAAGGCCAGGAAAATCTGCTCTCTAGAAGGTCTGAACTCAGGAAAGCATTGAGACCGAGCCCGAGACTTTGCAAAAAAGGCCGAGGAAGGACTTGGCCCTCTTGAAGAAAGATCTTCCCACTCCCATTATAGAGTTGGATCCACCTGAGGGCCCTCCTCCGAAGGGATCTACACCTCAGGTGGAGGGGGCACCTTTGGTAGCAATTGCTGCTTATGGCCCATCAAATGGGGTGGCCACCCCTCATTCATTTCTGTTCCTATCCCCTTAGAGGGTCCACCAGGCCCGTCCAGCGAGCTCTTAACTAAGTTCAACGTGGCTCAGGTCAAAATGACCAAGTTCGTGGGGAGACCAACCCTTTTTTGGTTGAGGTGAATACAACCCCTCTGGCCAGGGATTTGCTTATGGACCTTACCCGGGTGAGTTTCTTTACTTGTGCTTTCATTCCTTTCTGCTTGTTGTAATCATTTATTGTTATATTAAATCTTTTCCTTTGTCTTTGCTTTTTAGGCTTGTGCTCGGGCTATTCATGTTTCCAACCGCTGGTACCAACAAGTGGTTCTCAGTGCCTCTGAAGGCAAGAAGGCTGCATCTACTCTGGCTAAGCTCTCAGGGAAGATCGAGCAGTTGACTATCGAGGCCAAGAAGGAAATGGCCGGATTGCTGGTCGAGAGGATAGCCAATGAAGAAGCGAGGGCCTGAGCTGAGGCGAGGGTCCACGAGCTGGAGGAGAAGCTAGCCCAGGTCCCGATCAAGCTAACCAAGGACAGGAAGGAGGCAGTTGAGGCATTCAAGGCCTCAAAAGACTTTAAAATGGAGATCGTTGAATACTATGCCAGCTGCTTCAATGCAATGAAGGCTCGGGCGACTGTTGCCTTCAAGGATCTGGATTTCTCCCCCTTCCTCTAGGACAATGATGATCGAGAAGCTAGGGACGGGGGCTCGGTCGAGAATAATGTTGAAAAGCCATCTGCTTGAGCTTATCTCTTTGTCTCCTCATTTCTATGTAATTTTTGTTTTTTGGTACTTTTGTAAGAACAATCCTTTTTGATCTAATGAAATGTAACTTTTGGAATGTCTTTGAGTATCTTACTTTATTTTTTTTACTGTATCTCGCTATGTGTTAGACCTCTCGATCGATCCTTCTACGAATGCATGGAACACTTTATCTCTGAATGATGCTGTGCACTTTTCCTTTTAATTTCTCTACGTGTTGAATATCTCGATCGGGTTCTCTGGTAGCCATTTTCCTGTTCTAACTGACCAGAACTCGGGGTGGTAAATTTTACCAAGTGATTGATGCCTCAATCGATTTCTAAAATCATCCGACCACCAGAAACTTAAGATAGTAGTAAGAATTTTTCTAAGTCTTTGGATTCCTCATTGGCTTTTCTGAATAGCCTGACCCTTTGTCGACCCTATGTCGACTCTTCTTGACCTTAAAGTGATCTTGGTAGTGAATTCTACTTGGTTAGTCGTCCCTTTCAGGGGCTCAATTAGACCCTCAAATGATTTGACCATTTTCTAACCGATCAGACCTGCAGTTGTTTAAACTTGGTGGGTTTCTTTAAGGCCTCAGTCGGGTAAAAATCGCTCTTGATCAGATGCTTAGGCGATCTGGTTGTCGAACTTTGTAACTTCGGACCTCAATTGGATACCTTAATTTGATCCAACCGTCTTTGGGCCGACCAGGTCTTTATGTGACCTATCTATCGAATCTTGTAGCTTCAGGTCTCGGTTGGATACCTTAATTCAATCTAACCGTCTTTGGGCTGACCAGGTGCTTATGTGACCTGGCTGTCAAATCTTGTAGCTTCAGGTCTCGATTGGATACCTTAATTCACCCCAACCCTCTTTGGGCCGACCAGGTATTTATGTGACCTGGATGTCGAATCTTGTGTCTTTAGGCCTCGATTGGATACCTTAATTCGACCCAACCGTCTTTGGGCCAACCAGGTCCTTAGGTGACCTGGCTGTTGAACTTACCTTGCGAATGTAGAGTTTTGTAGAGGAAGCATAAAAATGGATAATGCTTAAAAAGATACTTTTATTGACGTTATTTTACATGCTTCCTTACTGGTAGTACTTTATAAGGTGCTCGACATTCCATGCGTGTGGGAGTATCTTGCTAGTTGCGTCCTTCAGTCGGTATTCTCCAGATCTTACTCAATCTTCTACTTGGTACGGTCCTTCCCAGGTTGGTCCCAGCTTTCCATCTCAGGGATCTTTGGTGGCGACGGAAACCTTTCAAAGGACTAAGTCTGCTATCCTGAACTCTCTCTTTTTGACATAGCTATCGTAGTATTTCTTCGTCCCATAGGCGAGCATGAATGGGGTCTCTCCTGTTGGAGTTTGTACTGTCATTCGGTATGCCCAAAGGACGTTTGGAAACTCCTCAGCCCATAGGCCTTTTGTTGACTCCAGCTTAGGCTTGATGATATTTAGGATCGTTCTGTTGGTCATCTCGACCTGTCCATTAGCTTAGGGGTGGGCAGGGGAGGATTACCTATTATGGATGCTCAGCTGACCACAGAACTCCCTAAATTCTTTATTGTCGAATTGTTTACCGTTGTTAGTGATTATGCTCTTGGGATGCCAAATCGACATACGATTGACTTCCATACGAAATCTATTGCCTTCTGCTCGGTGATCTTTGCTAGTGGCTCTATCTCGACCCACTTGGTGAAGTAGTCGATTGCTACTATCATAAATTTCACTTGACCTCTCCTGGTCGGGAAGGGTCCTACAATGTCGATTCCCCACTGGGCGAATGGCCACTGGGCAGTGATTGTAGTGAGCTCCTATGGTGGCTTCTTGGGAATGGTTGAGGATCTTTGGCATTTGTCACACTTCTTGACAAAAACTTTTGCATCTTTCTGTATGGTAGGCCAGTAGTAGCCAACCCTTAAAATTTTTCCCGATAAGGCCCGAGCACCCGAGTGATTGCCGCAAATCCCCTCGTGTACCTATTTCATTACGTACTCAGATTCTTCTTCTAAAATGCATCTTAGATAGGGTACTAAGAAGCCAAATTTGTAGAGAATGTTGTCGATGAGTACGTACTTGCTCGCGCGATATCTTAGTCTCCTGGCGTCAGTTTTGTTGCTCGACAACTGACCACTTCGTAGGAAGTAGACAATGTCTTCTACCCAGACTATACAGACCTGTGCTAGGTTGACTGTTAGTGGTGTCTCCATTTAGGTGATGCTCGACTAGGTCAGATACTCCATCAATACCTCTTTACCCATCTGTCCCTCGCGAGCTGATGCCAGCTGAGCGAGGTCATCAGCTCGCTGGTTGTTATCCCTGGCGACTCTTTTAGTTCGGAACTTGTCAAAATGGGTCTTGAGTTCCTCCATGATAGTCTTGTAGGCTTTCATTCGTTCTACTCGTGCTTCATACTCGCCTTGTACTTGACCGACCACCAACTGTGATTCACTAAAGATCTTGATCTGCTTTGCTCCTAGTGCTAATGCCAGCCTGAGGCCAGCTATGATAACCTCATACTCGGCCTCATTGTTAGTCTCTCAGAAATCAAAATGAATAGCATATTCTAGTGCATCTCCTTGCGGGGAGACAAGGGCTAGGCCGTCGCCACTAGCTTACTGGTTTGTTAACCCGTCTACGTTTACCATCCATACCTACCGATTGTCGAAGACAACCTCGGCCCCTGGAGAAGCCATTGAGCAATCGGCCGCCGACTCAATTTGAGGTGGCTCGGTCGTGAACTTTGCGATAAAATCGGCCACCGCTTCCCCATTGATGGCTGGTCGTGGTCAATATTAGATGTCAAACTCATCCAATTCCATCGACCATTGCGCCAGTCGTCCGGAGGTCTCTGGCCTCTATAGTATTTTTCGTAGTGGTTGATCTATCAGTACGACTGTGGTGTGAGCTTGAAAATAGGGGCACAACTGTCTAGCTAAGATGACCAGGGCAAATGCTAACTACTCCACTCGGGGATATCTGGACTCTGTACCTCAGAATGCTCGGCTGGTGTAATAGATGGGCTTTTGGACCCCTACCGCTTCTTTGATTAGGCTAGAGCTTATTGCTGTCTCTGATACCGCTAGATAGAGTAAGAGCTCTTCGCCGGGTATTACTCAGGAAAGCAGTTAGGGGACAATAGGTATGTCTTGAGATCAATGAATACGTGCTCACACTTTTCTATCCAGGTGAACGCTTTCTTTAGGACGACAAAGAATGGAGTGCAGCGGTCGATCGCCTTCAAAATAAACCGATTGAGGGCTGCCAAACGATTTGTCAGCTTCTGAACTTCTTTAACTGTCCTAGGGGACTGCATCTCCAGTACTGCTTTAATTTTCTTGGGATTAGCTTCGATGCCCCTTTTGTAGACCATGAAGCAGAGGAATCTATCCCCCGAGACCCTGAAAGCACATTTGGCTGTGTTCAATTTCATATTGAAATTGTGTAGTGCTATCATCGAAGAACAGGTCAGTGGCGCAGTGGTGGTGTGCTATCATCGATCTCTCTCTCTCTCTCGCGCGTGCGCATCTGTGATTGTCGGCGTGGGTGGTAGGTGACCCGTGGTGGCGCTATCATGGAGGAAGAGGCAAGGGACGATGAAGGCAAAGAGGAGATAGTGGAAGGTCATTGTCGGCAATAGAACCAGAATCAGAGAAGATGATCTATTGACGGTGATGAGGGATCTTGGTGTCATTGGTGGCGTATGGCGATGGTGGATGCCGACGCTGGTGATAGGGGAGAACCAGAGATTGGAAAAGGAAAAAGGGGGAGGGAGGCACTGCTTATGAGAAATAAAACAAAAAAGTTTTTGTTTTGGACCGGTAAAGATGGACAATGAAAGTGGTTGACTTAATTTATTGCCCTAAGAAATTAAGTTGGTCAAATATACCCTTAGACCCCTTTAATCCGCCAATTATATGGAATTAACTTATGATCTCTACAACCTACCCCCTTAAAGGAATTTGTCCCCGAAATTTAGCAAGAAGAGCAAAGCATGCAAAGGACGAATCCATTACCTTAGACATTAAACAAGTTAGGGTACCTAGAATGGACTTCATCTTTTCGCTTCCAAGTGGCCTCCTTCATGCTGTGATGCTGCCACAATATCTTTACTAAATGAATGTTCTTTTCCCAAAAAACTTGATCTCGAGAGTCCAAAACTTTGATCGACTATTCTTCATACGAAATGTCACTCTTGATCTCTAAGTCTGTCCAATCAAGGATGTGAGACAGTCTGGCTCATGCTTTTGGAGCATAGAAACATGAAAAACACCATGAACTCTAGATAATTCGTGTATGGTAATTATGCTCATGGGTTTTTAGCTAGCGAGAACCATAAGCTACTACATTTTCCTGCTGCATGAGAACACAATCCAAATCATCACGTGATGCATCACAGTAGGCCGTATAACCTTGACCACATTCGGGTGTCACCAGAATCGGTGCTGATGTTAATCTTCTCTTTAACCCTTGGAAAGATAATTCACAAGTATCGTTCCATACGAATTTGAGTCCCTTACGCATAAGGCGAGTCATAGACGCTGCCAAGAGAAAAAAAGCCTATACAAATCTACGGTAATAGCCTTCTAACCCACGAAACTCGAATATAATCCGTGGTTGTTCCCAATTCATTACAACCGCTATCTTAGATAGATCAACAAAAACTCCACCTCTAAAAACGTGTCTAAGGAATTTCACCTTAGGCAACCAAAATTCACATTTATCATATTTAGCATACAAGTGATGCTCTTCTAAGAGTTACAATGCGATCCTCGAATGCTTCTCGTGTGCCTCCTCTGATAGAGAGTAGATGAGAATGTCATCTATGGACACGACAATGAAATGATCCTAATAAGGGTGAGGAATGCAGTTCAAGAAATTCCTTAATGTTTTCGGTGCATTCGTTAAACTGAAATGCATAACAAGAAACTCATAATGCCCGTAACTCGTACAAAAAGTAGTCTTTGCAACATCCCCCTCTTTAATCCTCATCTGATGGTAACTAGATCGCAAGTCTATCTTCGAAAAAAAATAATGAGATCCCTTAAGCTGGTCAAACAAGTTATCAATGAGTAGTAATGGATACTTGTTCTTTACCGTCACACGATTTAAGTTCCTGTAGTCAACACACATACGCAATGAACCATCTTTCTTGTTGGCAAATAAGACAGGTGCTCTCCAAGGAAAAATACTAGGGTGTATGAAGCCCTTGTCAAGTAGCTCCAGAACTAGTACCTTTAACTCATGCAACTCAGCTGGCGCAAACCTATACAATGGCATTGAGATAGGAGTTGTCCCTAACATAAGATCAATTGAGAAATCAACCTCTCATCGTGGTGGCAACTGAAACAAATCTTTCGAAAACACATCACGATAATCGTAAATTACTGGTGGGAACTCAACAGTAACTGAGTGTCCCTCATCTTCTAATGATATCGAGAAGATTAGACTCCTCATAGATGTGTATGTTACGTAATGGTGGAATAGAGCTATCCCCTCAATCACTGAGAAAATAAAAACAATCACCTTCTGGTGTGCACATGATGACCTTACATCGATAGCAATCAATCGTCGCACGATAAACCGTTAACCAATCCATGCTGAGAACAACGTGAAATCCCATTATATCTAACAAGAGAAAATCGAACTCGAGATGACGACCGATGAACTCTATAACACAAGACCTACACATTCGTCTCAAGATTGATCGACCTCAATTGGTGTTTCAATCACTCAGTGCAGTCTCCAAAGGCACAATCTCTCTAACTCCAAGGTTGATACAAATGACAAGACAATAAATGAATGAGAAGCTCCTATGTCTGTCAAGACACTAGACCAAGAATGAGAAACAAGGAGCGTACGTCTTACAATCGATAGATAAGACTAATCAACGGTCTTACTGGAGTCCCTAAAGTCCCAACTAACGGGATACTATTGAAGATCCGAGAAAACTGTTGTCCCTATGAAGTCCCTGTAAAGAAGAACTATATCCTGGCCTCTGCCTTTTTAGAAGGCCGATTATCCGTTTACACTCCCGACCCTCTAGGAATATATACTTCCCCCACATAGTGTCCTTTCTAGGGTCAAGGTATGTGAATGCCTATAATCTTATCTTCACCAGTGTTCACCCCACAACTGGTAAGAAGCGAAGAAAACACGTAAGTCATCTTCGATCATCATCAAGATCTCAAACGTTCACGTGATGTGATCTAACCACTCCTCGGCAAGTACAAGGTCTTGGTCTCTACCTCTACCTCTACATTTACCCGGGATGATCATTGAGATCAAACTTTAATAGAAGACACGATTAAACAGGGAACATACACATTCTCAACAACGTTTGTAAGATACTTATACTATATATGTGAAGCAATTAACATACAATAGCGAGCACATAACACATACCGGGTTTCAGCCCTAAGGAGAATTACCTGGTCCGGATGAATTTCTTAGACCTCTAATTAAAAACCATGATGATCAGGCCTAT
Organism: Aequorea victoria; assembly: GCA_032361285.1. Lineage (NCBI taxonomy): Eukaryota > Metazoa > Cnidaria > Hydrozoa > Leptothecata > Aequoreidae > Aequorea > Aequorea victoria. The sequence goes on from JAUTBS010297804.1 coordinate 10,602, forward strand.
TTCCAATCGTATTTCCATGTAAGTTTTCCGAACGTTCTAATATCCCTGAGGTTTAACCACATGCCCAAGTATAACACATAACACATTACACATAACCATGTCATACTCATCAACACATGAACACACACAAGCATACAGGAAAAGTCATACTGTAACACCCCACTCCCAAATAGGTAATTGATCCCACGTAGGAAGGGTGGTACGGCTCACCTAAACTGAAACATGCATATAACTTAAACCAAAGAGGGATGCACTCTGCATTGCCCTAAATAAAACCAACAATATCCATGGATAATATCTCATACATACA
>JAUTBS010297913.1:0-10911 GCA_032361285.1 Aequorea victoria
AGTGCGCTTGAGAGAGTGGACGTAGGCCGGGATTTGGCCGAACCACTATAAACCTTGTCTTGTGGTTTGATTTTCTTACCTTATCTCTTTACATTTGTGCACGTTTGATTGTTTACACTTGTTGCACACTTCTTAGATCGTTTAAATATTGCTTCCGCATTTAGTTTTTAACTAAGTTTTAAAAGAGTTTAAAAAAAAACTAGTTTGCCATTAAACCTTTTCATCCCCCCTCTAGGTTTCATATCTGGGTCAACAGACACCAAACGGGCCTCGTGTCAAAAATCGACACATATTTTGTAAATGATTTGAAAATGAATCATGCCATAATTAAAAAGGTTTAAAAGTGCATGATTGATGCATAATTGTTTTAGAAAATTATTTTAGATCCATAAAAATACACGATGAAAGCATTAAACATATTTTCATAAAAAAAAATTATGAGTTTTGAATGTTATCGGGATATGCGTCAAAAATGGATATACGAACGAAGTTTATCCAAAACATGGACATGATTTACAGAAACAATTGTAAATGATTTAAAAGTACTTAAGAAATAATGAAAAAGTCATATTTGAGCCTTAGGTGGTTTGAAAATATAATTTTGAAAGCGACCATGCTCACAGAACCTAGACCCACAAGGGCCTGACGTTGGAAACCAACTTCCCTCTAACGAATACATAACTATTATGCATGCATACATACTAACAATTATACATACTTACATACTAACTACGAATCTAAAATATGAATGGTAAAGCATCATAAGGACTACGGAAAGCGGTAAATAAAGGATATGGTACTTACCTTGACCTGTATATCGTCGATTAGCTCGGCATGCCCTCAGGTATATGAACATTGAATTCAACTCAAAGGGATCCTTCCTTGAATTTATCAACACTTTGGATGCTCAAAACTACTAGGACTTATGCTTGAAATCAAAAGACTATGAAGAAAATGAACTTTGAACAAAGACTAAACGAATCGAATCTCTCCGAACTTCCCAACTCCTTTTCACTTTTTTTTTTCAATTGAGAAGTTAAGGCTTCCATTTATAGGGCTTTAGGACAGCTAGAAAATTACTGAAAACGAAGGGATATGGGTTGTTGACAAGGCCCGGCCAATGAGAAAAAGTCCCGAGTCTAGTTTGAACCGGCCAAGGACTCTGCCTAGAGCGCCGGTCCGGCCATGCAAGCTTTTTTCCTAATGGTCAGTCTGAACATGGGGGCTTGACCCTCCCTCTAGGCCGGTCCATCCCTCCTGGCATAGGCCTCGAGGGTGTGTTCTGCCATGGGGGCTTTTCGGGGACCGATTTGGTCTTTTAAAAGGTTTTGGATGTCCCGAGAAATCAAGAAGGGTCATTCAACCTTTAAAACCTAAAATGGATTATTAAAAATGCATATTTTGAAGTTAATTTGATTAAAAACATGATTTTATGGATGATTAAAATGACTTTTGAAGAAGTTTGGTTAAAATTGATTGAAATAGAGCCGAATGGCATCCCGAAAAGCAAAGAGGGTCCACCCAAACTTTCAAAACTTAAACTAAAGGGTTTAAAATTAATTTCTTGAATTTTTTTTGGTTGAAAATAATATTTTAAGGATTGGTAGATGGTTTTTGAAGAAAGCATGTCGAAAACTGTCTGAAATGGAGAAGGGTTTGGGTGAAAACCTAACTTTGAGCGACTCTTGTGTCGATTCATTCTTGTCGGAAGCTATGCTCATTCTCGAGAATATTTTTATCATCTGGAAGGGCTAGACGACAGGTCTGTGCATCATGCCTGGTCAAATGTGGTGTCTACAAATGCCCATCTTTGGCAGAGCTCATGTAACAACATGTGTATATGAGTGAATGTCAAAGAAGAAGATAGAGCATTTTCAACAAGGCACGATGCACATACCTAAAACCAAAAATATCAATGAAAAGCATAAAAGATATTTAGGTCATATTTAGGTAATTTTTTGAGTTTCCTACGTACTTCTTTGTAGAAGATCAAACCAACGTACTTCATGGGAAAATTGATAAACAAGGTTTCATGTCTAGGAATATGCAAAAAATCTATTTTTTTCTCTTTTTGAAAAACACTTTAAGGCTGGTATCCATTTGAAGATAAAGCTTGTGATGCTGGCAAGCAACTTTCGAGATAACGCATGTAATGCAGGAAAATAACTTCTGAGATAATACATTTGATGTGAACAAGAAACTTCTAAGATAATTGTTGTAATGCTGGCGAGTAACTTCTGAGAGGACGCTTCTAATACTGGTAATCAACTCTAAGATAACGCCTATAATGCTGGCAAACAACTTTTGAGATAATGCATGTAATGCTGGAAAACGACTTCTGACACAACGCGTGTAATACTGGCGAGAAATTTCTAAGATAATGTTTTTTATGCGGGTTAGTAACTTGAGGTAATGTCTTTAACGTAGGCAAGCAAATTCTGAAATAACACATGTAATGTTGGAAAGTGACTTTTGAGATAATACTTGTAATGCTGGCAAGAAACTTTTGAGATAACACTTGTAATGCTTGCAAGCAACTTCCAAGATAATGCCTATGATGAGAGCGAGCAATTTCTGAGGTAATGTTTTTTATGAGAGTGACCAACTTCTAAGATAATACCTTTAATATCGGTAGGCAGATTTTTGAGATTATATCTTTAATACTGGTAAGCAACTTTTTGAGATATAACTTTTAATGCCGGCAGGCAAATTCTTGAGATTTACTTTTCTTTGTTAAAGCGGTCTTTGAGAATCCTTTTAGGCTTGCTAGCCATTTTGACATTTTTTATTTTCTTGGGAGAAATACTTTAAGGTCAGCAAGACGCTTTAAAGAGAAGTTTTTTGAAAGAGTCTTTAAGGTGGGCCAGCCATTTTGAAAAAAACGATTATTGAGAGAGCCTTTAAGGCGGACAAGCCACTTTGATGAAAGTTTTTTTTAGAGACTTCAAGGCAGGAAAGACGTTTTGAAGCGAATTTTAGAGGAATGTTTTGAAGGAACCTTTAAGGCGGACAAACCATTTTGAAGAGTTTTTCTAAAGCAGAGCCTGTAAGACAGACAAGCCATTTTTATGTCAGAAGACAACTTAAAAATACTTATAACATAGAAAAACATAACAGATATGCATTGAGCATCAGATACCGCAAATGACTAGCTCATTACGACGCTAAGCAGTAGACTGGGCTAATATTCTTATCAGATTTAGCATATTTCTCACGATGGTGATGTTTCTCAATCAACCATCTCTTTTGGTCATGAATGCCTTTAGGAATCACGAATAAAGCGACACCAAAGAGGTGACCAAAACTTTTTCTTCTTGAAATAAGAAAAACATATGATAGACACGAACAAGGACGTGAGAATAACAAACTTTGTTTGCTTTTAATTAAAAGGTGATCCCCTTGAGAGAATGGTAAACATCTTGGAGGGTTTGATTGCAGACTAAAGAAAATGGTTCCCCGGCTATGTCAAAAGTTTGAAATTTAGCAAGGATGAGATTCAAAAGGAAGTTTTCCAATTATGTTGAGAGCCTACGACAAGAATCTCAAGAATTGAGGATTTTTCGTTTTATGCCTATGATTATCATGGACATATCTCAGGGATTTCACTATTGATCATTCAGTTGTCGTAAAAGTACGAAGATCTTCACTAGGTGATAAAGAACTCATGCCCTTATCTTCAAAACATAAAATGTCCCTTGTCGAGCATATTAAAGATAATCCTGTCAATTAATACCCCTAGTTTCAAGCATCTTTCTGTTGCCGAATGAAGTGGCATGTGCCTCAAGTCTTTTTTAGGATCATGTGCTTCCCAAAAGCATTTCTATTAACCTTAAATTCCCCTAGACCTGGGGTTGATCATATTGTTAGGCTATGGAAAGCTTGCATGATGCGGGTCTTCATCATAACTTCGATCATTGAACCAAGAAATCCAAGCCCCTAGCTTTAGGGACGTACTTACTCCTAACTTGAAAAGAGTTTATATCCTTAGTGTCTAGGATTCTTATTTCGAAGTCACGTTCTTCAATCGGAAATGACTTTCTTTTGGACTATAATGTAGGCCAAGTTTAGGGTTAAGAAAGAATATGAAAATTAAGGCTCAAACATTCACTGACATTTAGGTTCCAAAGTTGGTAGCCATCTATTCCTTCCACGTTTCGTGGTCACTTGTACTCTTTGCATTCATACTGCTTGGTCATAATCCTCTCCTAATTCTGGAGCCACTTCCTCTGAGTAGGAAATTTTCATTTTATATCACTTTTCTTTTTTCTATTTTTTTGTATTCACTCTTCCTTTGTTCATAGCCCCAATGTGGGGGATGACTTTCTAACAGGTTTTTTTGAAAAAAATATTCATAGGCCTAAAGGGGTTTACAGAAGATGATAAACTTTAAATTTTGGGATAAAAGAAATGATGGTATTTCTTTATTTTAAATCACATGACTTAGACTCAAAGAATACTTCTAGACACAAGGATAAGGAACCCTTCATCTCAAATAGACCTTCTTCTAATTTCTTTTAGCCAATCGAAGTTCTCTTCATTCTTCCTTGTCAGCTCCTCTCTTTCTCTCAGCTCTAACTTTTGTCGAGACTGACCTTTTGGGTTTTTACCGTAGCAAACTTTTTTTTTCACTTTGACTCTCAAAAACATAAGACATGATATTTGAATCATCCAGGCACTCACCTTCTCTTCGGAGGTTCAATCTTTCACAACTCTAGAAATGGATTACTGACTAAAGCTATCGAGCTAGAAATGATCACAAGTTAGGCATCTTTGCCTCTTAAGATAGATCATAAAATTTTCAAGATTACTCCAAAAGACATGGCGTGAAAACCTTGACATTTCGAGCGATCAACCTCAATGCTCAAGTTTATTGTTCAGCTCTCACCATAGTAGATTGGGCTTAAGGGAACAAAGTATTTTTTTCAAGGAATGGGCCGAACCCTGATTGAAGGCTTGCCTATATAAATCTTTTAAAAGAATCAGGCCTTACGTAGTTCGAGATACAATATATCATTGAGGGTTTTTTTGTGAAAAGGGAAAAGGAAAGATGAAAGAATCCAAGGTGGAAACATTCTCTCGTGAGCGTAACAGAGTACATTGGAATGAAATTAATTTTATTTTGAAAGAAATTGACTTACATAAAAGAAAACTCATAAACATGAGAACAACTCCTACATGGACTAACTCGATCTAGATTCGAAAAGGAAACTATCACGACTCGATAAAAACCAAAGAAAAACACAAAGCTCCATTTCGATCTTCCTAGATGCATCTATTACTGATGAGCTTCTTTTTAGGTAGCGTCACATTTTTCCTCTTGCATTTCTACATCCCCCTGCTTTGTTCCATTGTTAACAGATGACTTTGGCACAGACTTACCCAAAAGTTCAATTTGATCTTCAGAATCTCTAACTGAGTGCAAATACCTCTCAAGATGCTCTTCCTCCATCATAGTCAAGTCTACTGCAGTAGTCTCAGATATTCCTATGGAGGATTTCAGAAGGCCAGATGGGATTATGTATGAGGTAGGGTTGGATGAGGTTTTATCATTCGCGATGAGAATAATATTAGTTAGCGGGGGACAGCATGGTATGGCAATGGATTGGTGGTTATGTTAGGCTTTTGGGGAGTTTGTGGAGCTACCTTGCCATAATCAATTAAGTTTTGGATCTCATAACTGAGTCTAATGTAGTTATTAGTGAGATGTACATGGCTTTGGTGGAAAGCATAATAGTACGATGGATTATAGTTTCTTGGTAAGGGATTTGGTAGAGGATATGGATCAAGTGATTTCAGATGGCCTACCTTTATAAGTTGGGTAAGGGCTTCTGAAAGTGACAATCCTCCCATATGAGTGAATTCTCTTTTCACTCTTGAACCGGAGTTTTGTAGAACTTGGGGAGTCTATCGCATTGATGTCTCCCTCTTAGTTGTTGTTAGGCTAAGGGTTTTCATGGCATCTTTAACATGGTTTCCCACATCAAATAACTACTCAAAAGTTGAGATCGGCATCGCAATGAGGTGCCTAACATAGTGTGGCAGCAGATTCTTGACGACCATTTGAACTTGATCCTTTTTAGTGGATCGATTAGTTATCATTGCATCTTTAGACCTCCATCTTTTACGAAATTCAGCAAAGGTCTCCTTTGAGTCTTGGCATGTGGTTTCCAACTCTCGTGTGGTGAGGCTCATAGGTCGTAAGTTGATGACTTGGTTGACAGGTGGATAGATGTTTTTGTTAGGAGGTGCGGGTATGTTAACAGCTTGGTTGGAATTAGCTACTTCACTGGGATTTCCAAGGTTCAAAATAATCACATCAGGAACTTGGCCTGTCGAAACAAGATAGCAAGACTGTGGGTCAACTAGCGCTGGGTATAGGACTTGTAAGTTTGGAAATATCGATGGGTTTTGGGCTTGAATGGTCAATTGAGTTACGGACGACTGGAGGTCTGTCATTGCCTTTTGCATATCCTTCATCATTTTCATCACATCTTCCATAGTGAGCGTGTTATCCCCTAGTCATCTCATGGGCGACAAGGTGGGGTTGAAGCACTTGGGAGAGGAAGGATGAGAGGAAGCATCTGAACCGTTATCGCGTGCACCTAGATCGCCTTTCTCCCACACAGGTATGTTATCTTTTAATTTCATGCACCTTTCGTTCCTTATGTTATCTTTTACTTTTCTTATCCTTCACCTGTGTTTGGATCACTTTTTAGGTGAATTTGTGGGTATGGAAGGGTATGGAGGACCGCGCCGATCCCGGTCTGATGAGGAGCCAGCAGGCTTCTCAGATAAGGATCTTGCTATAGGGGTCATTCCGCCAAGAATGGTTTCTAGCGAGCGAGTAGCTCGGTAATCGCTGAGACTGGACCACTTTTGGGTCCCTCAACCACCTCCACCGAGTATGAGGTCGACGAACACCATGCTGTTGGAGGATGCGATGGAGGCGATGTACGACTTTGAGGCTAGTAATTATCTAGTCGAGAGGGAGTATGCTACCTTCGCTCATGCGTCTCTAATGCGCCCGATGGGTGTTCGCCCTGTTGAGCAATAGGGCAGGCAACCATCGTCATCCCAGGCTCCTCCTACTGCTGGTGGCCGCACTGCTCCTATCACTGGTGGAGCTGTTGCTGCTACTGCTCGTACTGCCTATACCAATCCTGATGCTGGTGCTAACGATGCCCCTGCTGCGGACCTGGCTGGTCCTATATTCCTGTCACTACCTCAGGCGGTGGACACGTATCCATATGGGTTTTGGCTCCCTATCCCCATTCCTACTCCTACGGTAGAGGAGCTACACCTAGGTGTTAGGGATGAGCAGGTAGTTCATACCTTCCTCTCTTTATTTTGTTTTATACTTTTTCATATCTTATTATTCTGTTATGTTAGTCCGCTAACACTTTTTCTTTTCTTTTTGCTTTGTTTCTATTTCAGGTCCTCTAGGTCTCCCATTTTTATATGGAGGGCTTCCTCACAACTATCACCGGACTGATGGTATTCGTGAGGCAGCAGACCCAGATCATCACGGACGCATACATGGATCCTGTCCCCCGACATTCTCACCCTCCTCCTCGTCTGGTGAGTGATTTGTTTATTTATTTATTCTCTCTCTTTTTCTTATTATCTGTATAGATGTTTATGCTGACCGCATTTCTTTTTTCTTTCTCTTTTTATGTTTACTTGTAGCCCCGCTCTGTTAGCTGAGTCCTTTCCATTCACGGGACATCCTTGTCTTCCTGTACCACCAGCCCGTCTGCCGCTGGTCCATCTGCAGTTGCTTCTCGATGTCTGGCCCCGTGGGCTGGGATTAGGATGCGTCGGATCGACATCAACGATGAGGACTATGACTCTAGGAACGCTACCACTTCCTCATCTTCCATCCCGGAGCCTTCTCGTCGTACCTGGCACCGACGTGATTAGGATGTCCTTTTAGTTTTTTCTATTTTGTACACCTTATATACATTTTTCTCCTCTTTATATACATTTTCTGGGATAGGATGTCCTTTTGATTTGGATGTTTATCCAGTACTTGTTTCTCTTTTTGTACGGATACACTTTATTTATATACCTGGTTCCCTTACTTATGTACTCGGTTCTCCCTCTTTTTTATGTATATGGTTATTTATTGATGTGCACGGATGGTTTATATACAGGGATTTCTATATACAGGGATTTCATTACTCTTTTTCAGGATTTTGTTGCATCTTTAGATTTCCAAATGAATGTACACGTATGGAAGATAGTAGATACTAAGGCATAGACCGAAACAGCTATATCACTACCCATAGACTTAAGTGCCAGTGGTGACGACTCAAATTTAGAGCTGGGAAGGGAAACAAAACTGCTCCCTTTTTCAATCAAGGTGGTGCGCGCCAAATGGGGAGGAATGACATGGTGTGCGCCATGATGACGTGGCGTGTCCTATGTTGTGTTTTCATGAGGTGGCGCACGCCAGGTTCAGGCCCTTCAGATCTTCTATGTAAAGGGTTGTCCAGTCTTCTTTGGTAACCCACTCATGTGTTGTAAAATGACTTCTTTCAACCAAAATTCGCTTTCCCCTTGGACTGATGAGTTCACTAAGATCGAGCAAACTAATTTTGTGAATTTTAGTTTGAACGCTCTTTTTTATTTGAGAGTTGTGAGGATGGATTGAAATTTCTTGAAGGCATCTACTCAGTTATGGGATCCGGTGACCCATATTTTCAAACTTGAAGATGAAAAGCTTTGTCCCGCCATTGAAGAGTTTGAAACTATCTTGCATCTCTTCCATAGAGAGGAGATTTTGATTCCTACATCTCTTGCGAGTCCGAAGAAGCTCTTGAGGGATTTATGCGGGTAAAGTGTTTTTGAGGCTTCCCTCATTCTGTATGGAGGATTTCTCGGCATACCCCGTCTAGTGAATGGATTCTGCCCTTTCGGTTCTTTATATGACTTTCTTTTACGTTCTTGTCGCTGCTACGCTTTGTGTATCTGTCTTCTGGCACATTTTCTTCTTTCCCCGGGAAATGACGATGTCAGTACTACCTAGGTACAGGTAGCTTCTCAGATAAATGATGGAAAGAAAATTGTACCACTGATCTTGGCCGAGATTCTTATTGGTTTGGATGTCGTTCATTATGGTGTCTCCTTCGCTTTTATGGGTAGTCCCTTGCTCCTTCAGGTATCTCTCGAAAGCTCTCCTTTTTTCATATTTCTATCAATTTTTCTACTCAACTCTCTTTTTTTGCATTTCTTTTAATTTTTCCACTCAACTCTCCTTTTCCTGTATTTCTCTCAGATCTGGTTGATGGAGAATGTGAACATTCTGGAGCATCCGCTGGCTAGAGTTTATACTTCAAGAGCCTTTTTACAGAGGAGGATTTTCTATCCTCATACCACCACGGCTGAGTGACAAGTTTTTTTTACTCCCTGACTAGCAAAGACATCTTTTGGCATTGCCCCTAGTGGACTATTTCTGTAGCGACGATTTTAACCATGAAGCATCCCGGCATTTTGCTCGTGGACCTGAAGCTGACAACTTTTTACCTTCCCTCCTGTATTCTGGGTCAGCTTGGTCATCTTCAGAAGTTCCCTCCGACGGCAGTTCACATGACTACCTCTTCTCATTATGCCCTCTTCTATAGCATTATCGGCAGTTCTGGTCATCCCAGGAGATGATTAACTCGGGGAATATCTCAGTAGTGCCTATCTGATGGGTACACATCATGGCTGGGAAGGGAGATATAAAGTGGGAAGAAGACAACTATATGAGAGGATGGAGAACTTAATCTGGTTGTTCCTACTGCACTTCTATTATTATGTTGTTTTCTTTCCCTTCTTTTTTTTAGAAAAAAGACTTAGGATTTTCACTTATCCCTTTTCATGTATAAACTATGGACCTAAGATTCACTTAGATATTCTAGTTCTATTAGCTAGAATCAACCCAAAGGGGGGATGAATGGGTTGATGGTAAACTTTTAAACTCTTTTTAAATCTATTAAAACTAATCTATTATGCAGCGGAATAAACAAATAAATAACTAAAATTAAAGAGTTAAGGGAAGAAGAATGCAAACACAATTTTTATAGTAGTTCGGTCAACTCGACCTACGTCCACTCTTCAAGTCTCTTGGAAATTTACTATCGAATTCTTGCGGGTGAATCGAAACCTCAATAAATGGATTCCTTTAGGGTGAGTCGTAACCGCCTTCTTCTTGTCGGGTGAAGAGCAACCATCTTCTTCAATCAATGGCGAAGAGTAGCCTCAACCATATTCCTTGAGTAGGTGAATCGTAACCTGGCTTTAGGAGTGTTGGAGTATGATGATCTCCTTTGTGAGATTGATTTACAATTAAATATCTCTCACTACAAATATCACTCTCTCGAAAAAATATTTACAATCAAATACAGAGGAGAAGAGAGGAAGAAATATTCAAAAATAATTCTGAATAAAAAAAAAGAGTATGAACTCTTTAGCACAGTGTTTTGGATCTGAGAGATGTTTCTATTGATTGATCATTATTCCTCTTTCTTGTATGACTTCCACATCTATTCTGATCTTCAATGTGGATATTTAAACATGAGATCAAGAATAAAGTCGTTGGAGAGAAAAAACTAGCCATTAGAGACATTTAATGCTCTGAAAACTAGTCGTTGGACGCTTCAGGAAATTGAAATTTCCGCGTTGGTGTCGACACAAAACTTCCTGGGTGTCGACTCAAAAGGTCTAGGCAGTTCTGGTGTCGACTCAAAACTCTGAGGTGTCGACCCTTCCTTTGCAACTTTGATTTCCAAAATGTTGATGCCCACGGGAAGCTCCAGGTGTCGACCCTTCCTTCAGAGGTGTCAACTCAACATGTCTAGATCTGAAATGGCTGGTGTCGACTCACACAACTTGGTGTCGACCCTTTCTTTATATTTCTGAACTTTTCTA
>JAUTBS010298024.1:0-10910 GCA_032361285.1 Aequorea victoria
AATCAATCGAGTGTGGAAAATTTCAGTAAGAATGATAAGGGAAGAAGTCTGTCATGTTTCAGATGTGGAGCCCCAGATCATTTCATAAAGGATTGTCCAAAAAAAGAAAGTGTTTGTTACCGTTGTGATTAGCCAAGGCATATGGCTAATAATTGTGGGCAACGAGGTGCACCAGCAGCATCTTCCATGGGCAGTAGGAAGACTATAAACAGTGGGCCAGTGGAGTCAGTGCAGAATAAGGGGAAAGGAGTTGCAATAGAAAGATCGGTTACGCCGGGATGCATTTTTTCTATCACTCGACAAGATGCATGGGCCACGCCAGAGGTTGTGATAGGTACCATTATTACTTTTGATAACCCTTCTTATGTTCTTATCGATCTAGGCTCGACACATTCTTTTGTGGCACCTATGTTTATATCACGAGTAAAAGATGTTAGGCCTGAGCCTCTACATTTAACTGTCACCATTACCACACCTCTTGGAGAGGAAATATTGATCAACACTATATATAGAAGGTGCCCATTAAAAATAGAAGAACACGAGATGAACATTGATGTTATTCCCTTACATATGAGAGAGTTTGATCTCATTCTGGGAATGGACTGGTTGTCCATGTATTATGCCTCCTTAGATTGTTTTGAAAAGATGTGATCTTTAGAATTCCAGGATAATAGGAATTTATTTTTCATGGTGAGAAGGTTAAGACCCCTGCATGTTTTGTTTCGGCGTTTAAGGTAACAAAGTTGTTAAAGAAAAGGTGTCAGGGATTTTTAGCGTGTGTTGTAGATTCTGAGGCAGAGAAAGATGAACTTTTTAGGATACCAGTTATTTGTGATTTTCTGGATATTTTTCCAGATAGTTTATCGGGATTACCTATTGACCAGGAGATTGAGTTTACCATTGAAGTATACCCAGGCACATCGGTTATCTCTATTGCACCCTACCGTATGTCTCCCGTGGAACTAAGAGAGTTGAAGGATCAGTTGCAGGAGTTGTTAGACAAGGGTTTCATCTGACCTAGCATTTCACCTTGGGGAGGGCCCATATTGTTTGTGAAGAAGAAGGATGGGACCTTTAGAATGTGCATCGATTAGTGGCAGTTGAATACAGTGACAGTAAAGAACAAATATCTATTGTCCAGGATAGATGATCTGTTTGATCAACTTCGGGGAGCTTGTGTGTTCTCGAAGATTGACTTGAGGTTGGGTTGTCATCAATTGAAGGTAAAGGAGTCGAATATATCTAAAACTGCTTTTCGAACTCGGTATAGCCATTATGAGTTTGAGGTTATGCCATTTGAGCTAACTAACGCACTGGCCGCGTTTATGGATCTTATGAACCGAGTGTTTTGGGACTACCTAGATAAGTTTGTGAATGTGTTTATCGATGATATTTTGGTTTATTCACAGAGTAAGGAGGATCATGCGGAACATTTGAAGATAGTGTTGAAAACCTTAAGGAATCATAAATTGTATGCCAAATTCAACAAATGCAAATTTTGGTTGAATAATGTTGTCTTCTTGGGGCATATTGTTTCGGGAGACGGGATTTAGGTGGATCCAAAGAAGATAGAAGCGGTGATAGATTGGAGAAGGCCAACTAATGTTATGGAGATTCAGAGTTTCTTGGGCCTAGTAGGGTATTATAGAAGGTTTGTGAAGGATTTTTCCTTAATAGCGAAGCCGCTAACTCGTTTGACTGAAAAGAACGTGAAATTTGAATGGATCGAGCAATGTGAAAAGAGTTTTAAGGATTTGAAGGAGAAGTTGATGACTGCACTAGTCTTAATTTCCTTCGGGAAAGGGGAACTTCGTAGTGTATACTGATGCCTCCCATCAAGGTTTGGGTTGCGTCCTTATGCAGGAAGAAAGAGTGATCGCATATGCATCTAGACAGTTGAAGGCCCATGAACAGAATTACCCGATTCATGATCTTGAGTTGGTCGCTATTGTTTTTGCTGTTAAGTTGTGGAGGCATTATTTGTATGGTGAGAGCACATAAATCTTTACAGATCATCAGAGCCTAAAATATCTTTTCACCCAGAAGGAGTTGAATCTACGTCAACAGAGGTGGATGGAGCTTATTAAAGATTATGATTGTACCATTAACTATCACACGGGAAAGGCGAATGTAGTTGCTGGCGCCTTAAGCAGAAAGTCGATGGGGTGTATGGCACACATGCAAGGAGTTCCAATCAGGTTGTTCCAGGAACTGCTATCCTTGAGAGTGCAACTATCAATGAAGACAGATGTGTGTTTGCTTGCGAGTCTTACATTGCGACCATTGTTTTTGGATAAAATTCAAGAAGCACAAAAGGGTGATCCACAAATTATAAAGTTACAGGAGGAGGTTATTAAGAAACTCAACAAATAATTCACTATTTTGGAAGATGGAGTGTTGATGTTAGGGAAGCGTATATGTGTTCCGAATGACGCCGACTTGAAGAGGGAGATTCTTGAGGAAGTACATAGTTCAAGGTATGCGATGCACCCGGGTAGCACAAAGATGTACTGAGACTGGCGGGAAAATTTTTGGTGGCGTAGGCTAAAGAGTGATGTGGCAGAATTTTAGCGTGGAAGTGGGAGCACATTGCAATGGATTTTGTGACGGGTTTGCCAAGGTCTCCCAAGGGTAATGAGGCCATTTGGGTGATAGTTGACCGGTTAACAAAGTCAGCGCACTTCTTGCCTATCAAGATGACTTTCTCAATAGATAGGTATGCATGGCTATATGTTGATGAGATTATTCGTTTGTATGGTGTACCTGTGTCGGTTGTGTCAGACAGAGATCCCCATTTTACATCAAAGTTTTGGAGAAACTTGCAAGAGGCAATGGGAACGACATTGAGTTTTAGTACGGCCTTTCATCCTCAAACGGATGGCCTATCTGAGAGAACTATCCAGACATTGGAGGATATGCTGAGAGCATGTGTATTGAATCTCCCGGACAGTTGGGAGGATCATTTGTCTTTGATTGAATTCTCCTACAATAATAGCTTCTAATCCTCTATAGGGATGGCACCTTATGAGGCATTGTACAGAGGAAATGCCGAAGCCCCACTTGTTGGGATGAAGTGGGTGAGAGAAAATTATTGGAACCTGAGATTGTCCAGATTATGTCAAAAAAGTTCAAGTTGATACGAGAGAGATTGAAACAAGCTCAGGATAGGCAAAAGAGTTATGCAGACAACAGGCGTAGAGACTTGGAATTTGCAGTGGAGGATCATGTGTTTTTGAGGATATCCCCTTAGAAAGGTGTGATGAGATTTGGCAAGAAAGGAAAGCTAAGTCCACATTACATTGGACCTTATGAAATCATTCAAAGAGTTGGGAGTATGGCATACCATTTGGCATTGCCCCCAGAGTTATCTAAATTGCACGATATATTCCATGTATCAGTTTTGAGAAAGTATATACCTGATCCCTCGCATGTCTTGACAGCGCAATCGGTGGATTTGAGGCTAGATTTATCTTATGAGGAAGAACCCATAGCCGTGTTGGACAGAAAGGAACAAGTCTTGAGGAATAAAACAATACCGTTAGTGAAGATCCTATGGCGCAGTCATTCAATGGAAGAAGCCACGTGGGAAAGGGAAGAGGAGATTCAACAAAAGTATCCGCACTTGTTTAATCAAGGTACGTTTAAATTCCGGGATGAAACTTCTTTAAGGAGGGGAGAATGTAATATCCCACACTTTAATATACATATAATTTAATTATTTGGGGCCAATTCAGTATTTTAAGAAGAAATGAGAATGTTAAATGTGTAATTACCATAAGAGGAGGGAGTGTGTGTACAATTTTTGAATTTGGTGATTTGATCTCCTGACAAAGTCAGGAACTTAGGGACTGGTAGGTGGAAGAAAATACATATTGTATAGTGTTAGAGAGAGAGAGAGAGTGAGTGTGATCGACTGAGAGAAAGAGAGAGATCGTGAGGAAGGTTCCAGAAAGAGAGAGAAGGAGAGATTCGAAGAAGAAGAAGCAGAAGAAGAGGAGCTGTTGTTCCACCATCGTTGAGTTTTATCGACCTTCATCGAGGTCCTTGAGGTAAGAATCACATTTTCTTTAATTTCTAAGTGTCGAATAGCATGGAATACCTCTTTTAGTGGAAGTGTAGAACTCTTTCTCCCTTGGTTGCTTTAACCCTAGAAACATAGACCCCTCTTGTTCCATTATGAGTTTTCTATTGGAAAATAGAAAAATAGGGAGTTTTGGTTGTTAAATCTTGGTAGAATGATTCTTGTGAAGAGTTTCGGAGTGTTGGAAGTCATGGGTTTGGAGGAGAGCAAGTCATGGGTGTTGTTGAGCCTTAAATGAAGGGGAAAAACTATCTTTTTCCACCCAAACAGAACCTTAAACCAATTTCTGGTCAAAAAATAGAGTATCATGCTTTTTCATGTTTTTAGTCGACCCATGGAGGTAGGGTGTCGACTCATATATTTCCTGCTCTCAGTTCTTTGTGCAGGCGATGGCTTCGGTCAACACAGCATGAGCTATTAGTCGACCCATGCATTTTAAACTCTCAGTAGTTTTGACAAGCGGAGGAATGGGTCAACCCATGTGTGTGTGTATCGACCCAAGCCTGAACGTATGGTGTGAGTACCCAAATGCTTAGGGTGTCGACTCAACCATTGGACGGTAGACTATGATTTGAGATCGATCGACACCCACATCGACACAAAACCCCCCAACTAGCTGTGTGTGTCGACCTAAAGAAGGGGTGGGTCGACCCAAGCCCAGTGAGTCGACCCAATCTGGGTTAGGGTTGACTCAAATGAAGGGAAAATAATTCTGTCTCAGGGATGTTTTGGAGCATTTGTAGACCCTTTTGGCCCTAGGTTTCTTAATAAAAAATGTCACTAATAAGCATATCTAACTCATGAAAACATGAAAGGGTAGAATTCTCTAAGACTAAGATAGATTCTTATATATAATTGTTGTGAATTATAAGTTCTGGAAGGGTGATTGAGGAGGAAGGCAAAGCGCCTCGTGGTTGTGGAGACATTGCTTGAAGCTTTTGGTATAAAGGTGAGAGTGACTAGTCTTAATTAAAATGAAATGTGAGGTGTGTGTTTTTATCAATGTTTTGCTAACTTGTGTAAGTAATCTGATGTTGCTTTTAAAGATGGGTGTTGTGTGAAATGTTGTTGTCAAATTAGAACACTTGTGCAAGCCTGTTTGATCAAAAATGTGATTAAATTTCAATGGTGTTATCTATCAAATATTTTTCTTGAAGCGTGCCAAGTTATTACGGGTAACCATCCCGAGCCCCAGGTGCGTAGAGGGTATAATAGTCATAGTGGCATTGCCCATAATGGGTGTGTGGTGGCTTGTCCACAAGTGTGGCCCTTTTAAGGCAATTCTTCTTAGTGTGAATTACCCTAATTACGGGTAAAGTTGTGCCTACCACTAGTGACATAACAAGTGGCACTCCTACACGTCACTCTAAAAATAGAAATGTTGTAGTGAGGTTATAGTACCGTTGAAACTCCTGGTCGTGAGGTTAAATGACTACTTGGCCATCGAATAGCGTGTGTATGTGTGAGTGTGTGTGGTTGTGAGACAAATGTTGCGGTTTACATCATGTTGCGAAGTTTGTATCTAATGCTTGTTTATATGAAGCTGTGAGTTGTGAGAACTTGTTTTATGGTGTGAGTAAAGAATTTTTTATCTAATGATTTTGATACTCTTATATCATGTCTTATTTCATTTCAATACTAAGTCACTCTCCTGTAACCTTTCGGTTGCAGATCCTAGCATGGGATGGAGTCCTGTCCACTTATGCCGAAGAATGTGTTCAAGGAAGACTTTAGTTTTGAAGAGGAATGTTTATTTCCTTTTGGGTTGTAATTATATAGTAGTGGAGTATGGTACATTTGTATGGATATTTGGGATGGTGTATCCCTTTTGTTGACATCATTACTGTTTGGTTGATTACAATTTCATAAGAGATTAATTTATTTTACTGGATTATGAATGTTAGTGGGCTGTGTTAGTTGTGTCACCCCACTTCGAGTGGAAATACCTACCCTCGGGGGAGCGGGTGTGACAAGCCCTGCTTATAGCCATAATGTAGGAGCTCACCTTTTTATCTTCTTGACATCGGAAATATAGAAATTGCCGACGTCATCCTAGCCAACCTGCAACATGTAGTTATCGCAGGTCTGTCGATCAGCCTCTAGATCGGCCTGAACCTTCTTAGAATTCTCCAAGTCGGCCTTTAATTCCTCTAGTTAGTTCTTCAATCTTATGGCCTCAATGTTGGCATCAGTGGCCTTGGCCTCTATAGTGGCCTTTCGCAACCAATAGCTAGACAGGTTGTCTTCTCGGCTTTGAGTGCACAAAAGGACTTCTGACCCATGCTCTTCACCTTTTGAAGTTTTCAAAAATAACATGAGTGTACTGAAGCCCTTAAAATATAAAATAAAAGAAATCAACGGACATAATGAGTAGAGCTTGCAGAATAGAAAATAAAGAACCATGTCCCCTAGCAAAAGAAGGGCCTCCACAGCTTGAACACCACGATCAGGTCCTCTAGACTCACCTCATCCATCGACACTAAAGCATTGTGGATGATGAAGGTCGGGTCCTAGACCTCGGTGGGCTCGTCAACCAGCCAAGCTGACTCCGTTGCCTTTCTTTTCCCCAAAGTCTGGGATGGGAGAGGAGGTTAGAGTTGCTCCCCTCTAGTGGAGGGTCAACTCGAGCAGGATGGGGTGGAACTTCCCTAGAAGATGATGCCCATTGCGGGACAAGAGGCGCGATGTAAAATTCGGTAAAATTTTAAAATTTTCTTAAACCCAAAAATTAAATAAAATATTTATTAGTAAAATAAAATAGCATAATTATTTAATAATCAATTAAACTAACTAAATAAATAATGTAATTAATTAAAGTAATAAAAAGATTCCAAAAACCTAAGTTAATTAAATAGTATAATTATTGACTAAATTAAATTAAAAAAGAAAGAAAGCAGGAAGAAGATGAAATAAGGAAATAAAAGGAAAAGAGAAAGTCTGTTACAGCTAGAATCCCTTGGGGATATATTTTAAAAGAGATATGGACCCTGGGAGGGATTTGAAGAAGGATATCCCCTAATATCTTGCTAACTAACCCCTTAAATTTTTAGCTACCCTCCACTATAAATAGACCTGACCCTCCTCCCTCAGATCCTCACCCTCTCTCTCAACTTTGTCAGTTTCGGTCTCTTTGTGAATCACTGATCTCCCTCTCACCTTCGCACAAACCACTGTGCACCACCACCACCACTAGCCACCGATCACAACTGCTATCGCCACCAAGCTTTAGCGTTGGCCACCTCTGGGCACCTCTACCGTCACCTGCTTCATCGTCCTCCTCACCATTAAGTAACTACTGGTAAGAACCGTCTTCCCCTATTTTAGTTATGATGCACAATAGTTATATATATACATATATCATCATATAGTTCGACTCTAGTTTTGTTTAAAGAATTAATCTATCAAGCATATGAGTAAATAGAAAAATACAGAGTTGTATGTATGTAGAATCAGAATAATAGTTCAGTATATATTAATATATAATAGTAGCGTATATATATATATAACAATTTTATATACATATATATATATAATCATATCCATATCATGAAACCAAACCAAGGAAAATATGTCGAGACCCTTTGAAAACATGAATAAACATCTTTGGAATGATTAAAGAGAAGAAAAGAGGGAAGAAAACACCAGAAACCCGAGTTGTAAAGCCATTCATGGCTGCTGCAAAACTCTAGGTCAACTCACAGCTTGTCAGAGTCGACCCATATGACGTAGCGGGAGATTCTGTGACCTTGAGTCGACTCATGACCTCTTTGGGTCGACTCATGAGACAACTAGACCTTTGAGTCGACTCATGAACACCCCAGCTATGGTTGAGACCCATGCCTTGCTTTGGGCTGACTCATGAACCACTTGAGTCAACCCATGGCCCTCTGTTTTACCCTTGAGTCGACTCACCCAGTTTTGGGTCGACTCATGGCCTGCTTAGGTCGACTGAAAGGTGCGCCACCTCGGCTCACTTGACCTTTGGGTCGACTCACACCTCTGTGGGTCGACTCAGTGCCTTTGCCGTAACCTTTGATCATTTTGAGTCGACTCACCAGCACCTTGGGTCGACTCACCTGTACCTTTGTATGCCCTAAGTCGACCCTTGCCTCAACCCTTTGAGACCTGAGACGACCTTAGGTCGACTCACAGCCCCTATGTCTCGACTCACAGTGCCTGAATCGAGACCTCTTGCTTTGAGTCAACACACAACCTTGCTGTGTTGACTCACCAGTAGCCTTGACACCGTTGGGTCGACTCAATGCTCTCTTGGGTCGACTCACTGAACCAAAAATTTGAAAAATAATTCTGGAACTTAATTCTAATGCTTAGGCCCTGTTTGGGCACCGGTTTGAATGATGAATTAAGTTAATTAAAGATTAATTTAACCCTAGAAAAATACATGGGAATTGTAATGGGCTAAGGGTTCATTTGGTTGATTAATTTTGTTATTAACTGGCATATTTATCTTGGTTATTGTATTATATAATCAGGGTGACGAGTAGATTGCATTGCTCTTTCATTAGAGCTTAGCTTGGACCCGAGGTGGGTGGTTCTCATGCTACGTACTTTCATTAAATTTCCCATATCCCCAAAACTTGTTGAAAAGTAAATATAAATGATTGAATGCCTTAAATGATGTTATGTGGTTTCTTTCAAAATCATAGTATAAATATTTTAATGAGGAATGAATTATCTATACATGCTTGAAATAAAACTTCATATTTTCCAAATGTCTTGAAAGAGAATTGTTCATGAGTTTATTGACTTTAAAGTAATATGGTATAACATTCCCTTGTAGGGAACCACGATAAATGTTTTAAAAGGACTTTTTAACAAATAGTTACAAGTTTTTTCTATACCGTTGAATTGATGTGATACATTGGTGACCCGTTGATAAACGAAACCAAATAAAAAGTATAATGGAAAGAATTATGAAATGTGCTATGAAAAGTATAATGAGAAGAATTATGATATGTGTTGTGAAAAGTATTATAAAGAGTGTTATGAAATGCATCATGAAAAGTATTATGGAAAATGTAATGAAATGTATTATGAAATGCATTATCTAAACCCTGACATCCTATGTAAATGGAAAGTATATATATTGATACAAACATAAGGAGATATCTTGCTAACCCGTATACGTGACCAAATGACTATACTATGACATATCTTGGTGACTCGTGTAGTGTTACCAAATGAGAAATGTATATGATACAGACTAATGTCTGATAAGATGTTTTGGTGACTCGTGTAATGTTATCAAACGAATAAGATGTCTTGATAACTCGTGTAATGTTACCAAATGAATGGAATATCTTGGTGACCCGTATTCGGGACCAAACGATTGGAATATGTGATATCTTGGTGACCCGTATTCGGGACCAAACAATTGGAATATGTGATATCTTGGTGACCCGTAAACGGGACCAAATAATTGGACTATATGACATCTTGGTGACTCGTTAATAACGGGACCAAATGAAAGGAATATATATATATATATATATACATATAAATATATATATATATAAGAAAGAAAGGAATGAAGTGAGCCAATAGAATGAGATCGTGAATTGAAATAATGATATGAGATTATAAATGGAAATAATGATATAAGATGATGAAATGAAATGAAATGAATTGAGATAAGAAAATGAGATGATGAACCGACACAATGAATTGAGATATGAGATGTGATTATGCTATGAGATAATGAAATAATGAGTTGAATGTTTAGCTTTTTGATATTACTGTATATATATCGTACCATGATTACGTTGTATACAAATCTATTTTATACCCCAGCTTTGAACAGTATTATATTATACATGATTTCATTCACCAGCTCTGCTGATGTTATAAAATTAAACATTTCAGGAACTAAGAAGAAGCTTGGTGCTGAACTCGAGTGCTTCAAGGGATCCAAGGATAAAGACCTCTAGGGACATGCATTTATTATCATTGCAGCAGCATTGCATAAAGAATTATGATTATAAGTGTTGAAATAATGAAAATTATTGAGACATTATGGGCTATTTATCCCATTTTGATGATAATGGGTTCTTATTGATTAAATTCATGTGAATTGATTTTAAATTTAGTACATTGTTAGCTAAAAACGGTTTAAGGTTTACTTTGTTCGTTGGGCTAAGACCCATGATCCATGATCGGTGACGGTTCCCAAAATTGGGGTGTGACACGCGGAGGTGGCATGGTTGACCCCTTGGTGGCCAAGTTGTAGGGATTGCGGAAGTCCTTTGTAATTCTAGTCCTCAGCATCTCAGCAGTGCTAGTTCATTTGTAAAGACCCATTTTTCGCCGATATTTTAACCTAGGCGTAATTCAACCCTAATTGAAATAATAAGTGTTCAAACCCTAGATTTTGAATCACATAAACCCTAATAGTTTTAATTAAGGGTTAAGTACTTAAAATAATCAAATGATTATTCACTTGACTTAGAACTTAATTAAGATTAGGTTAAATTTGAAAAACAAAGTTTGGTCACCTAGATCACAACCAAAACTTAAGATTTTGGATTAAGGTCCAACATGGAAATTCAAACACATGAACTCATTAATTAAGTTAATGAATTAAATTTTAATTTTAAATCCCAATTAAATAAAATTAACCCATTTTATAAACTAAGTCTTGAAAATAACCTAAAAGTCTAATTTTAAATCAAATATTAAAATGGGACCCACATTAATTATCTAAATTATAAAAATGTAAAAAATAAAACAATTTTAAAAGGTCAAAACTGCCCTTGGCCGGCAACCCTAGGGAGTTGTTTGGGATGTGACCATTTTTGAATTATTTTAAAGA
>JAUTBS010298135.1:0-10910 GCA_032361285.1 Aequorea victoria
TTAAGAAAGTTTTAAGCAAAACTAAGTACCTAGACCTAAGTTAGGGACCTTGGGGACTATGAGGGTACCAAGAATGACTAAAAATGATATAATTAAGGATGAAAATACCTCACTTTTATAACTACACAAGCATGCTTGTGTCACCTTAGTTCACGTAGTAAAGTTCCTACCCTATCTATGTGTTAGGAACCGAGATTCTGAAATGAACGGGAGGGCGTGGCTCAAGAGGGAGCGCTCGTTTTTTAGGTGGGTGTTTCCTTATCACTAGCTTGGCTTTATAAATATGTGAATGGTTAAATGTCTTCTGCTTTCATGTATTATAAAAATGAACGATTATTTTACTTGCGAACGAAAACCATGATGCGAACTTGTTTTATGAACTGCTTTGGAACATAATGAAACTTGGATGTTTTATGAAAGAACATAATGTGATTGTTATAATAGCCTTGATATTACATGGTGAGTGTCATGTTGTGGGTATATTGCACACGTGATAATGCGTGGATGTATATCACTGTATAATATATGGAGTATATCGTACGCCTGATAATGCGTGGATATATATCCTAGTATGATGATATATAATGTGTTAGCTCTACCACTGAGTATTGTTAAGTGACCCGGCGAATACTCCTTAGCCCTGTCCAATTAAGAGTAGGTGGGATATTCGAGATCTCAGTACTGCAACAACTCTTGGTTGGGAGGTTAATTCAACCATTGGCTATAATGTTTTATTATGAGATGATTTATGGATGGAAATGATAAAATCATGGAATATCTCTTTTAAAGATATCTGATGCTTGAAAAAACCCCTATTACGAGATGATTTGTGAAAAGATGAGAACTTAGAATGTTTCATGAGAAAAGTTATGTTTTGTGCAAAGAATTACTTTGTTTTCAATGATGAACGGTTTTGATTTTCATTGTGCAATTTATAATGCTATTGCTAGTGATTGGTGAGCACGTGGATTATAGCTCACCCCCATACAGGTTGATGTTTTGGCAGGTTTTGACGCTAAGGCTATGTCCGGTACAGTCCACTGTGGTCTTAGGCCTTTTTGGGAAGATTGTAGAAAGTTAGGGTCTGTAACCCCTTTTGTTTTCTTTTTTGATTATAATTAATGAACTGATGTTGATGAGGCTGTGAGTCCTCTTAAGTAAACTTTTAGATGATATGTTGGGCCCAAAGATGAAGTCTTGATTCTATGTCTATGTTAAGAATGTTAATTAAAAAAAATATCATGCGTAATTATAGTGAATGTTGCTAAGTGTGATGGGTTGAGTACCCATCCTCAGGTCTCGTGCCCAGTGCTCGGGGCAGGGCTTGACATTTATGATGTGGCATTTGTTACTATGTTATGCTCAGACTGTTCCTGTGACAATTGATTGATACTCCCACTATTTGATGAGCATATCGCTATACTATTATGATATTGACATATTTATGTCCTAAGATTGTTGTGGACACCTCTGACGTCCAGTTTGAGATATTGGAGACTCGTATTGATATCGAGATCATGTGGAAAAAAATATATATTTTGATAAAGAAATTATGGGTTGTGTGATTTCTCTTTTGTTTATATTGTGTATCTCTTACCATGATTATGTTTAAAGTATAAACTATTTGAATCCCCTATTTTAGAACTGTATATTATTATGCATGCTTCCATTCACCAGTTTTAACTGACATTGTAATTAAACATTTTAGGTAACCAGTGAAGAATCTTGTTGATGGAATCGGTAACTTCGTGAAATCTAGGAATAAGACCTCTTGGGACATACATTTCGCTTTCGCATTGAATAAATATTAAATGATTGTGAGTTGTTGAGATAACATATTGTTGAGATATTATGGGTTATTTTTCCCACATTGATTATTATGAATTTTAATTGATTAAATTCCATGTATTTTGGTATATTTTAGCATATTGTTAGCTAATAGAATATTTAAGACTTTCTTGGTTCATTGGGTCAAGGCTCATGATCCATAGTCGGTCACTGATCCCGGATCGGCGTCTGACATAGGTACTATGGTTGTAAATTCTTAATGACCATCCAGACTTGATCTTTCTCTATCAGCCTAGTGGTTATGGTTGTTACCTTGGCTCTCCATATTTTTAGAAACTCGACAAAGGTTTTCTTAGTGTCTTGGAAGGTAGTCTCAAGCTCTCGGGTGACGACGTCGAGCTATAAGTTATAAGAATACTGTTCCACGAAAGTATTTGAAATGTCCTCCCACGTTCGGGTCTTAGCTACATCCATGGTGAGAAACCACTTTAAGGTTTCCCCAATTCGAGTACGTTGAAATAATTGAGCCAATAGGTCATTGTCGATGCCCATGGGCCTAAGGGCTTCTACATACATCCTGAGGTGAGTTTTGGAATCTCTGGTACTACCGAACTTGTCTATTTTTGGCATTTTTAACTTTTCTAGCAGTCTGGCTTTAAGAAACAGACACAACCCTTTTATGTCTAACATGTAATCTTCGACTCCCTTGGTCCTTCTCAGGACGGTTTCAATTCTTTCCAATTTGACCTTTCAAGCATGATCCTCGGCAAAAATTAGCACCCCCAGTGTTCGTATCTGGTCTAAGATCGGATCAGGGATGACATTGGTTGGGCCAACTTGGATTGTGCTTGGTTTGAATTGGTAGTCAGGGGGCGGACATTGGTTCAGCATCATCTGAGCCATTACTGCTTGCATGTCAGCCACATTCCTTTGCATGTCTTGGAGGGCTTGTGATAGTTCTCCCGTGGTGAATTCGTTGTTTTCGGCCATCTTATCCTTTCTGTTGAGTTATTGGGTGAGTTCCTTTTTAACCTTTGAGGGTTAAGATTTCAGACCCAAGAGGATTTAGATTAATTGGCTTCTGTATGCCCATTCTGAGAATTAAAGGATTATTTTTTTTTAGGGATTGATTCATTTGCGGTTCCCATAATAGATAAACTACAAATAATAGATAACACCCATGCATATGACACAAGGCACACATCAAATAAGTATCAAGTCTATCAGATAATTCTGGGCATATCTTATAAAGATTCAGCTCCATCAGATAGATTTCGGGATTCATCAGATAGGCATCAAGGCGTATGAGATAGGCATCAAGGCGTATGCAATAGGCTTTAGGCCTATCAAATAAGTATTGAGCCGTAAGAGATAAGTTTTCCGTTTGTGATGATAGATACGAAATATATCTCGGACCTATCAGATATATTTTGGTTTTATCAGATAAATATTGAAGGATATGAGACAAGCCTTAAGGCTTATCAGATAAGTGCAGATCCATACAAGATAAGGTCCAAGTTTATCGGATAGGTGTCAAGTATATCGGATAAGCTTTGAATTTATCGAATAGGTTTTAAGAATACCGAATAAGCATATGATCTTAAGATAAGATTTCATGTCTTGTCGAATAAGTTCTAGGATTTATCTATATGGAGTAAAGTCGGGTAGTCAAGGGTTATTCTTCTCGGGCGATAAAGCAAGGGTGCACCATTCATCAACCTATCGGCATGGGTTCAAGCTATGTGTGAACGTTGAAAGATTTGATCGATGCAACCCTGACTTCCTTTTGATATACCCAAAGGGTATGGAGCAGAAGAAGGTGGCCTAGATCCAAGAGGTTACTCCGAGGAGGTTTCAAGGATCGTAGGGAAAACGATACCTAAAATTCAAATGATATGAAAGCCCAATGAGCTTAAAGATAAAAATATGATTGTTTTGGAGTTTAGCCCTCTTGTGGTCCCCAACAAAGTCTCCACTGTGAGAGGTCCAAAAAATACTCTCGAATGGAAGCCCGGAGGCCCATCTTCTTTTTCTTTTATTCAAAATCGGTACATGAGGCTGCGGTTCTTACGGGTTAGCTCTCGCCAAATTTCTTGAGTCCGATTTATACCCACTCGAACTATGGATTAATGATCAACTAGTTTTTTTATTCTGAAATCCATAAGTCAATGGATTAGTTTTATTTTGAAAAAGCCCACATCGAATCCAATTGACATTTTTTTGATTTTCTCACATAGTTAGGGATCAAGAATCATAGGTTCTTTTAAAATAGGAGTCACCACTTGGTTTTAAGGTCCAATAACTATTTTTTCGAAATAAGTCCATAATAGATAAGACATATCCCTTTCATTACCAAATAACTTGGCTCGGGGGCTAAGATACGAAGTGGAAAGGGATTAGGCATTCATCTCGCCCGATAATTACGCTGGCCTCTACTCATCAATCATTGATTTATAATTAAGTCTAATTGAGCCCAAATACATGAATGCTAATTAAAATAAGATAAAAGTGATATAGAGATTAGATAATTCAAAATTAGAATAGTAATAGCCTATCATTAGATAGGAATATCCTTACCCTAATTGGTAGATAGCATATCCTTTGACGAGGATAACTTATCCGCAAGGGGGACAACCTAACATTTTGAGGGGTTTTCAGTTATCCTAGGAAAAAATGATAGGATATAGAGATTCCTATTTATTTTGGAAATGATAGAGAAACCTATCTCATTTTTAGGGGTTTTCAGTTATCCTAGGAAAAAAGGTAATTTAATTGAAATGGACTTCCTAGAAGTTTAAAAAGGTCAAAGACTTATCCCATCTTCTAGGGTGTTTTTTATCTTAAAAAAAAAAAAGATAGTTTAATTCAAAAAGAACTCTTAAAAATTTGGAAAGATTAAAAAACCCATCCCACCTTTTAGGAAATTTTTCATTATTTTAAAAAACATGATGATTCAAAAATGATTTTTAGTTTTCATAAAAATGTGAAAAATACTCATTTTTGTGATAAAAACTATGTTTTTGAGAATTTTTCGAGTCCAACGCGCACTTATAAGAAATCATCATCATCTTACCATTTAAAGAAAATCGAAGCAAACATACACAATATGAACGATTCAAAGCAAACCAACCAAACACAAAATTTAAAAAAAAAATGACAAACCACTAATATGAATATTTTCAATACATAAGGGTACCTATTGAATTGTTGCTCGCAACTATTCTATTATTTATATAACTCAAAAATCAAAGAAAAGAAAATACAATAACGAGTGCCAATGATTCACTAAGTATTTTTTAGATTTCAAAATATTCACATTCAAGCAACAATGAACGAAACGAAAACTATAAAGAAAACGATAGATAAAAAAGAAATGACAATCGCATGACCTATCGATCGCCCTCAGTTTTCTTGCTTTTTGAATTCGTTGCCGAATATCGCATCATTTTAGTCGTCAATCCGTGAATCTAGTGTCGCGGGATCGTCGAGTTTAGAAGTTCTAAGGTTTGGAGACTTGAGAATTTCTAAAATTTGAGAATTCTTAAAGTCTGGATTGCTAGGATTTTGAAGGAATTAGTGTATGAATCAGGTTAGCTGGGGTTTTTATGCTCTATGGTACGCGTTCTGGACTCTGAGAAGAGCCTTTGTTTATATAAAGGAGTCAAGAGAGTCAATCCCGAACTCTTTTAAAGATTTTTTGAACTCAGGATAAGTCTAGTGTTGGGATAAGTCAAAATCAAGAAACAAAAGCCAAAAATTCGGGAACCGAAGAAAATTCGGTCCAGTTTTCCTAGTGTGCCGGTCCAGCTTACCATGGGCCACGCACCCCGGTTCGGCCTTCTTTGGGGGGTTCAGGTCTTTTTATTTATTTTGTTTTTTTTGGGGGGGGGGGATAAATGTTAAAAAAAAGAGTTCAAAACTTATGAAACTCCTAATTTTAAAAATTATTTTTATTTAAATTAGTCTCAAGCCCAAAGAACTCTTTATTTTCATTATTTTTTGAATTCTTTTGATTAAAAAATGTTTTAGGATTTTTTTTTTTGATTTTAAAAAGAAGGTTTTGGGTTTTCTTTTAAAAACAATTCTTATTTATTTTAAATCAAATTTTATGTTAAAGATTTTGAATTTCTTTAAAACTTTTTTAGATTTAAAACATTTCAAAAAGAATGTTTAGATTTTCGCGCTTAAGGGTGTGTTTGGGGAGTTTTTTGATTAAAAATTGGTTAGATCTTTTTTATAAACATTTTGAAATTAAACAACGTTAAGATTTTTTCTTTCAAAAAAAAATTGGAATAGGGTTAGGATTTTCGTTTTAAAACAAGGGTTTCTAAAAAGCGGCAACGTCTCGGGTCTCTAGATAACGGAAAATTTGGCTCTCCTGACTTGACATTCGGCGTGTCGTGCCTCTCACTTTCATCATCGAACTCGGATCATACTGACGAACCTAAGTATTAGGGCCTAACAAAATGGGGTGTTTACACTCGAGCTTTTATCCGGCCTTTGGGCAAGCATAGTGCTGGCTCAGGCCTTGGGCCTGTTCGGATTTTCAAATTTCTTTATAACCAAAATATAAATTTTAACTTGGATTTAAAATTAAAATGTAAAAGTTTGATTTAAAAATTAAACTTTTAAGTTAAAAAGTTTAAGTTTGTTTTACTTTGAAGTTAAAAATACAAATTAAAATTTACTTAAATTTTTGAATTTGAAATTTTAAAGTGAACTAATCTAAATTTTAATTTAAATCATATAATAAAAAGTTTTAAATCAAACTTTAATTCTTCTAATTTGAAGTTTAATTAAGAGTTTTAAATTAAAATTTTAATTTGAAGTTTAATTTTAAGTTAAAAATTAAAATTTTTATACTTCAATTCAAAATTCAAAGTAAAAAAAGTAAACTTGAATTAAAAATTAAAATTTTAAAAGTTTGATTTGAGATAAAAAAAAAAAAATTTCAAGTTTAATTTGAAATGCAAATAATATATATTGAATTTGAAGTTAAAAGAGAAAACAAAAATATATTATTAACTCAAATGTTTAATTACAATTATTGTATATAAAATTATACAATTTTCTTTCTTTAAAAGTAAATAATTAAGTAGAAAAATGGTATCACTATAGGTCAAGGACATCCCAACTAGGTTACCAATCATTTGCATTGTTGTCTATTTTAATTATTGAACTAATATAAAATTAAGCAAATAAATAAAATAAAAATATATTATTCAACCGCCAGAACTAAACAATTCTTCGAGCCTTTCCATGGTGATATCTTTCAAATATTTTTGTAGTCTTCACACCTCATCAGTGTGTTGTTGTCACGACCCAAACTCATAAAAAAAGGTCTGGGACCGATCAGTGAATATATTTCACCAAAGGCCTTATCTTTTTTTATAAAGAATTTATTTCTTTATTATTTTAATTGAAATCTCTTTTCTTTCTTTCTTTTAAGATTATAAAAGAGTTTAGCAAACTCTGATTAGAGAAAAAAATTGATTTCAACAATTACAATATCTTTTTTTATATTATATGAAAAAATATGAAATTGAGCAAAAGGTTTAAATATAAGAAGGAAAGAGAATCACCCTTTTACTTTGAGCTTCTACAGATAGGATATCGTAAAAGTAAAATATAAATTATACAGACCAACGTATACTATGGCCCACAGCTTGGGCTGGATCAAAACAATAATACAACCTATTACAAAATAAACATCCATCAATAGAAAATACAAATAAACAGGTAGAATATCCAAAGCATGATCTCAAATAATTTGACATTTTCTATGAAAACCTAACCTGGCGCAAGACTGAAAAATATGCAATGTCATAAATAATAAAATTTGTGTGAGATGACAGATAATAACTAAATCACTATTTTACCCTTTCTACTAAAATGTTCTTCCCATAGAAGAGATACATAAGATTATAATAACAGCTCATGGACCAAATAAGGGTCGAATGATAATAGTAAACAAATATAAAAGAAGTTATCTTGTATGCATGTCACTGTTCTCGGTGGTATCCTGGTCAGAGATATGGAGCAATCCTTGTCAAAAAATAATAGGTATGATATCGTCATGTTACCATCTGACCTTGTGGCCAAATTCCTTGGAAACCTCACCCCCTTGGAACAACTTCAGTCAGAGATAAGGAGCGAGCCTATCATAGAATAGTAGGCATGATATCACCACGTTACCATCTAACCTTGTGGTCAAACCCCCATTGAAAACCTCACCCCCCCCCCCCCCTTGTAACTCACTTGGTGGCTTTCGATGGTTAGAAAAGAAGCAAGACAGAGCCTACTCGGGTCCTAACATACAAAAAAACATGATAACACACAAGACTTAGAATTTCTATGATGTAAAGTCAAATTAATACTTAGAATGTGTCTATGTTTGATTTTGAGGCTTTTTGAGTTCTTAGGGGAAAAATGGTTGTCTCGAAATTAGTGTTTTAGTCCATCTTAGAGTTTTGGACGTCTTGAGTTCAAATATATAGTTAGAATTATTGTTTAAAATCTTCTTGACGTTCGTTGGTAAAAAGATTCCCAAAGGTCTCGTTTCAAAATATTCCTAGTGTTGAAAACTTAATTTGACTGTGTTTTTTGTTACTATTTTGGTGGCCTTATAGAGATTGGATTTGACCATTATCAGTATCATTAGAAAGGTAAAGTTGGGGGATTTAAAATGAGTGGTCATAACATAGTCTTTGGAGTACCTAAGTATTCATGGTGACTAGCCAAAGTTGGCTAAAAGTCACTTTAGCATAATTTATAAGATTTTTCTCCTACGTTTAGGCCAATTAAACCCTATATTCTGTTCATTATTAAATCAGTATTTCTTTATGAAAGTTCTAGTATTTCATGTAGAATTTCCAGAGAATCAAGAATCAAGTCCTTTGGACTTTGGTAGAGACCATGGTGAAGGTTCAACTTCGCCTCACTTTTTCTTTGTGTTCTAGAAAATTTTGCAAAGTACAAAAAATGAAAGTTATAGTATATACTCAGAACTTTCCAATGATATAAGAATCACACAAATCAGGGCTCTGAGCTAAAAGTTATAAGGTCTGAAAGTTGGTTGGTTGCATGCATGTTTAATTTATTGGGTTTTAGGCAGAATTGGGGGACCATATTTGGCTCAGTGTTTTACTAGTTTAGAAACAAAATTTTGGAAAAATTCAAAACATGAAAAATATAGTTTGATGTGCCATATAAACAGCCCAAAAATAATCAAGCCATTCGGAGTTGTATTTGTCACACCCCAAAATTTGGAAAGGTGACCGGCCATGAATTAAGGGCCTTAGCCCAACTAATCCAAGAAAGTCTTAATTAAATATTAGCTACAATATGCTAATACAATATTAATTACCATGGATATAACAATTTAATATTTGATTTCATAAATGTGGGTCAAATCGCCCAATAATTTCAACATACTGTCTCAACAGCTCATAGACAATCTTTTTAATTTTTATTCAAATGCGGAAGCATAAATCAATTAATTATTCTTTGAATTCGGAAGGAAGATATAAATATAAAATGCATATCCTAGAGGTTTTTATACGGGATCCCTTGAAGCAGTCTAGTCCAACATCAACTTCATCATTATTTACCTGAAATATTTAAATTTTACATCAGGAAAAAGCTAGTGGATAGATCATACATAATATTATACAATTCAAAGCAGGGGTATAAGATAGTTTTATACATTAACATAATCATGGTAGGATATATAGAGTAATATCAAAAAAAATCATTCAACTCATTATTCCATTTCAATGTCTCCTGTCATATCCTCATTTCATTATTTCATAATATTTCATCTCATATCATAATCTCAATTTTCTATTTCATCTCAATGTCTCATTTCATCCTTACATATATAAATGTATATATATTTCAATTCCTTTCATTTGGTCCTGTTATCAACGAGTCACAAAGTCATCATATAAACCAGTCATTTTGTCCCGAATACGGGTCACCAAGATATCACATAATCAATTCATTTGGCCCTGAATACGGGTCGCCAAGAAATTCCATTCATTTGGTAATCGTACCAAGGCATCATTCGTTTGGTACTTTTATCAATGCATCTTTTCAGACATTATGTTTGTATGACATCGTTTGGTTCCCAATATGGGTCACCAAGATATCATATCCATTTGGTAATATTACACGAATTACCAAGTCATTTCATCATTTGGTCCCATCTACGGGTCACCAAGAAATCTCATTCATTTAGTAATATATACGAGTTACTAAGTCATCTCATTCATTTGGCAATAATACCAAGTTATCTCATAAAATTTGTATCAATTCATATACTTTCCAGCTACAATGTAGGATGTCAGTGTCTTTGATAAAAATCTAATGCTTTCCATAATGCATTTCATAACATTTATTCGTAATATGTTTCATAACTCGTTTCATTACATTCTTCACCTCATTTATCATTATTTTTTTCATAACACTATTCATTACATAAGATTTTCAAGCTTGTAAGAACAATTGATGATAACCTTTTTATAACATCCTTCATTTCATAGGTTATTCAAGATTGTACTAAATTTCTTTATAACACTTTTCATTTGGCCCCTTATATCAATGGGTCACCAAGGTATCACATCAATTGAAGGGTATAAGTCCCCCATGTGAACTATTTATTTAAGAAGCCTTTCATTGTTTCACAATATTCATACTATAGTTCCCTATAAGGAAACAATCATACAAGATCAATAAAAAGAAGTTTAACCCATAAACCTTTCTTTTACAAACCATTTGGAGGATATAAAGTTTATTTCAAGTGTGTACAGATAATCCATTCCTTTAGTAAAAAGTGTCCATACCATGATTTTGTATGAAAACCATTTAACATCATTTCAAACATTCAACCTTTTATATTAACTTTTCAAAATATTTGGGAATATGGAGAGTTTAATAAAAGTACGTAGCATGAGAGCCACTCACCTGAGGTTCACGCTAAGCTCAAAAGAAATAGGATGTACTCTATGATTCGTATGTCAACCTGAATATCAATCCATCATAATCTAAAAAGTAATTAAACTAATTAACTTTATCCAAACGGACCCTTCCCAACCAATAAAGGTTTCATTCTTAGCTTCTGG
>JAUTBS010298246.1:0-10910 GCA_032361285.1 Aequorea victoria
CACCCAAGACCCAGGCCATGCATGAGAGATGTTACAACACAAGACTAAGTTCATACAACCTTTAACATAGACATAAAATTCATTCGTACCCATGAATGATATTAAAAAGAAACAAACATGCCATAAGAGTAAGTAATGACTTAAACACCACTTTTGCCAACAATTACAGAATCTCAGAATCTTCCATAGAGTTTTAAATATACTTTAAAAATACCAAAACTTACTATAAAATTATGAAAATTTACAGAGAGCTATATGACAATATTATCTAGACTGTTTATGAAGGAACCAAGAACTGGTTGTGAATAGAAGGTAGCCTAAAAATTCACACCACAGAATCTATCGAAAAAGGGATCTATTTGGGAAAATAGGATATCTCAAAATATACAAGTCCAAAATGAGTTCTGTAAAAAGGGGATGAAACTAGACCCATATAAATTTCTCTGGATAGGTAGACCATCTCAAGGGGATGTTTCTAGAATATTCTACAAGGGTTCAAAGTTGGGTGTGTTTCTACCTCACTGTCACAGAAACTTTAAAAATAAAAAATGGGTTCAAAAATACATTTTGGGGTCCAACCAAAAATCATATACACCAAAGACATCCTAAAAAGGCTTTTTTTGAAACAGGTTCTAATTTAGAAAAGGTTTGGTTCCCACAAGATTTCTAAGAGGAGCATAAAAGCAACACTGTTTTGAGGTTTTCATTACAACAACACATAAACAACAACTTCTCTTATTTTAACATATGCTAGGAATTTCCAAACACATCATAATAACAAAATATGTTCATAACAAGGTTTCACACATTTATTACATTATTTCTTCTTAGTCTTTAATCCTTACAAAGTTTCCCTAAAACAAGGTTCCATACATCCTTCTTTTGTTTCCATGATCCATCTTCATTCTTTTCCATTCTTATCCATGTTTCTTTTATCTTAAGGAGGATTAGAGTTAAGAAGATGATATTAGGAGATAAAATGAGAGTTCAAGAAGTCTCTTACTTGATTGGTCTTGATCAATAGAAGTTTAGAACTTAACTTTATTGCATTTCCTCTTTTCCTTCTTCTTCTTCTTCATTCTCCTTCTTTCTTCTTCTTCTTTTCTCCTTCTACCTTGCTTTGGCCGGATTTTAGAGAGAGAGAGAGGGGTGGGAAAAGTGTTTGGAAATGGATGGGAGAAGGGTCCTATTTATGGGCTAGGAGGAGAGAGGAAATTACATAGTTTTTCTTTTCTTTTATTTTTCTTAATTAGTCCATCAAAGCCATCTCATATTGATGACTTATTTTGGAAACAAAATCTTTCAAAAGAGGACTTGATGACATAGGAGAATAGTTTGATTTAAGTGTGTGATCAAATCAAGAATGATGAGAATAATGGTTCTAGCAAAAAAACTTCTTTTTACTATTCTTTCTTTGACTAGTTTTCTTCTCTAATTTAATTATTTAATTTATTCTTTTTTTTCTGAGGTATATTTATGTGTATAAATATCTCATACAATTAATTAATTAGGAAAGAAGAAGGGTTAGAGTCTTAGAATTAAGTTCCTTCTAAAAGTGGCAACCATCACATCACCCATTTTTCTTCTATTTTCTTTTTTTGTTAAATCTTATTTAATCATATCACATGTCACATCACACTACTCTCATGCGGGGAGAGAGCTTGGCCGGTGAATGGGGTGTTTGACATGAGGTTATTTTGTTTTTTTTTTCCATTTTTATAATTTAGGAAATTATGTGGGCACTATTTTGGTTTTTGATTAAAAATTGAGTCTTTTATGGAAATTTCAAGACTTGTTCATTGAGTGGGCCTTGAATTAATTATTTGGGTTTCAGAATTTAATTTGGGTCCATTAATTTGATTTATGATTTTATGGGCTTAAAATTCCATTTTGGACTTTAGCCCAAAATCTCATCTTTAAGTTGTGATCTTAGAAGACTAAATTTATTCTTCATACTTAATTCATAAGTCTATTAGGTTAAATTCATAATTTTATTTATCTAGCATCATTAGGATTTATGAAGTTTTAATTCTAGGATTTTAACTTCTTGTGAACAACCTAGGGTGAATTTACGCCTAGATTAGGTTTTATGAAAATTCGGGTCTTTACAATGATTGAATCTCGTCCGTAAGTAATTTAAAATAATAAATTAATAAAATACGTCAGCATTCAATATTCCCCAGGATTAAGAATCTATATGAACTCAAACAAACCATGAAATTGTATAAATCTAATCATGTGAGTATATGGATTTTAATTTAACTTTTGGTCATATTCAATATATTTCTGGTGTACCGAATATAATCTCCCTTGAATTATCAAATAAATTCATGTGGTTAAGATAAACCACTGAGATTGTGCTTGCAGCTATACCGATAGGATGTCAATTCTATCTATGATGTGAACTAATTTAATTATATAAGAACTGGACTTCTGATCTTCTATAAGTAAGCTAAGCTCTACTTACCAGAATTCATACTATGTATAATTATCGACATTTCGCATTTTAATTATAAATAATAAAAATATATCTTCCACAAACACGAATATAAATTGACTGATACAATCTATTATATTATTAGAAATAATATAAAATTTATGAACATAATTTTATATAAAAACCCAACAACATGGTGGTCAAAATCAAAGAGAAAGGAAGCCACTTGGTCGACCTACATGAAATATTTGACATCCTAAAGCGACACAGACTTTGGTTGAATGCCTCCAAGTGCATCTTCGGTATCAGCTCGGGTAAGTTTCTCACCTCTTGATCATACATAGAGGCATAGAGGCAAACCCGGACAAGATCAGTGCACTTGAGGCCATGCAAAGGCCAAATTCTATGAAACATGGGATGGCCGCGGTGCTAAACCGGTTCATCATCCGGTCCTCGGACAAGTGCTAACCATTTTTTGAAATGCTAAAGAAGCATACGAGATTTCTTTGAACTGAGGAAATAGACAAAGCTCTGGAAGCATTAAAGGGGTACCTAGCCGAACCTCCACTCCTATCTACCCCGGTGGTCGGCGAGGTTCTCTATTTGTACCTTGTCGTATCCCTGCACGCAATAAGCGACGTCTTGGACCATGCCGACGATCGCAACCATCAACCCATTTACTATGTCGGCAAAACCTTTTTGAATGCCGAGACCCGATATCTGCCTCTCGAGAAGCTTTCATATGCCTTGGTCGTAGTATCCAGGAAACCGATACACTACTTCTAATCCCACCCCATCGCCATCCTAACGGAGTACCCGCTGAAAGCCCTACTCAGCAAAGCAGATCTCACAAGTAGGATCTTTAGATGGGCTGTCAAACTTGATGAACATCATATTACCTATATGCCAAGAAATGTCATCAAAGCACAGATTTTGGTGGACTTCCTAGCTGAGTTCGCTGCTACATCTACGATGCTTAGCTCGGCGGACGTGGAGTTTCCCACTGAGCTAGTGGGGGCCGAGATGGAGTTCTCTAGAACTTGGAAGAAGCCATCAGTAGAAGCCTAGAGGCTCCAAGTAGATGGTGCATCAAATGGATAAGGGGGCAGGTCCCTAGCACACAGAGCAATCACGCAAGGCTATTGGTAGCCATACATGCAAAATGATGCATATCAATACGTCCAAAAATATAAGAAGTGACAGAAGTTTGCTTCTCTCATACACCAGCCCGTTGGAGTGCTCTCACCTCTCATAAGCCCTTGGCCCTTCACTCAGTGGGGCCTAGATATCGTATGACCCCTACCTAAGGCCATGAATAACAGAAGATTTATCATAACAGCTAGTGACTATTATACAAAGTGGGTTGAGGTCGAACCGTTGGCCAACATCAAGGAGACCGACGTAAAGAAGTTTATTTGGAAGAACATTATTACAAGGCTTGGCATTCCAAGAGCCTTCATCTCGAATAATGGGACCCAATTCGATGGAAGGATCTTCCAGACATTCTTGGCTGAGCTAGGAATACATTTTTATAACTCAACTCTAGCCTACCCGCGGTGCAATGGCCAAGTCGAGACCTTCAATAAAACTATATTGGAGGGGATAGACAAGAGGCTGGAAAAAGCAAAAGGGAAGTGGGTTGACGAACTCCCCAATGTCCTTTGGGCCTACCGAACTACACCACATCGAACAATTGAGAAAATGCCCGTCAATGACTTATTGGACCGAAGCGATAATTTTCTTGAAGGTTGGTCTACCTACTATGAGGACTGATCTGTTTACCCTAGAAGGTAATGAGAAGATCCTGGCCAGAGACTTGGATTTGGCTGAAGAATGCTAAGAGACTAACCTGATCAGAATTCAGGCATATCAACAAGAAATTAAAAAGGAATACAACAAGAAAGTCAATTCTCGGCTCTTCAGCCTTGGGGACCTTGTACTCCGAAAGTTGATGGGCAACACTAGGGTGGAAAAGAAGGGAAGCTCTGTGCTAATTGAAAATGGTCGTACAAAGTTTGGTACATCGCAGGCACGGGAGCTTACAATCTAGAGAAAAATCGCGGGAAAGCCATCCCTCGGCCATGGAACATAGCCAATCTATGCTTTTTCTATCACTAATTTGTAATCGGACACATATTGTAATAATAAAGAGTTTATTCAACGATATTTTGCACACATTGTTGAAAACAGTCAAACTAGAACAATTCGTGCCTTCGATACAGCCGAACTAGAACAGTTTGAGCCTCGGAGGAGTTAGAACAACTCCTAGGGTTAGAACAACCCTAACAGTCAAACTAGACCAGTTCGTGCATTCTATATAGTCGAATTAAAATAGTTTGTACCTTGCAGGAGTTAGAACAACTCGCAGGGATAGAACAATCCTAGCAGCTGAACTAAAACAGTTTGTGCATTCTTTACAACCAAACTAGAACAGATCGTGCTTTCTATACAGTCGAACTAGAACAGTTCGAGCCTCGCAGGAGTTAGAACAACTCTCAGAGTTAGAACAACCCCAGCAGCCAAACTAGAATAGTTCATGCCTTTTATACAACTGAACTAGAACAGTTCGTGCCTTATAGGAGTTAGAACAACTTTCAGGGTTAGAACAACCCCGGCAGCAGAACTCAACCAGTTTGTGCTTTCTAAGAAGTGTCTGAACGAAGCATCTCGTCGAGGTAGGCTCAGCAGGATAAGCTCAGTCAAATACCAAACTGCATTATCCTTGACCAAGAAAGTTCAGTCATATATGAAGATTTATTATTTATGAAGTGTGCAGGCGTGTCCATTTATGGAGGTACCAAATTAAAAATGAGAGACAATGACAGTTTGCAGTAGTAAACGAACACAGCGTATGGGGAATGAAGATTTCTTTATATATATCGGGGAGCGCATGCTTACAAAAGGACATCGGCCTTTACATAGAACCAGACCGACGTTAGAAATAAAAAATGAAACAAACAAAACACACAAGTCCTATACCGGGGAATCACACCTCGATCACCTCGGTGTGATCCCCCTTGGAAGGAGGATCGGTAGATGCTGGAGGGTCGGCCTCTGCTAAAGTTTTCATCGACGTCGGTTTGCCAGCTGTAGGGGGGACAGGCTGACCTGTGTATGGGTCAGAGAGAATTCCAATCCAGATTGGAGTTCTACTAGGACGTCGGCCTTGTTAAGCACGGTCCTGTAATTGGTATACAAGACTTCAACCTTGATCTTGTGAACTTCGTCCGCATAGTGATCCACCACCTTGTCCTAGCTGACTTGCCACATTTGGTCGTCACGCTCCTTTCGGGCAGCTTTGACCTCATCTTGGGCAAGCTGGCTAACCTCTAGCTATTTGCTAATGTGCCTAAGCTGCATCTTCAAGGCCTATAGCTCAGCCGATGAAGCAGAGGCTTGGGCCTCCAGCTCCTGGGTACGAAGGAGAAGTGGAGCTTATTCAGGCAACAGGGCCTTATTCCTGGCCTCCAGGCCAGCCACCTTCTGCTCGGTGTCCAGCCGACCCTCCTTCTCCACTTCCAGGCCACGCATGGCCTTTCTCACCGTGTTTCTCAGTCGACAAAAGTGTTCCAGTAGAGAGTGGACACAACGGAGCCCCTACACAAGAAAATCAAGGATCATTAGTCTAATGCGGCTAAAATTGGAAAATAAATTGAAGAGACAGGAAACAGAAAGCTTACCCTAACCATGAATTGCATAGCTCGGGCATATCAATCTAGTTCATCAAATGCTTCATACTCGACCATGTCTCCAGACAAGAACATGGCCTTGGAAACTTCAAAAGCAATACTGGGATCGACGCTTCTCTTAGTCGAGGCAGGCGTTGGCCAACCATTCAGCCCAAGAATTAGAGCCCAAGCCTCTTCAGGCTCTTCGGTGGCTTAGTCTTCGGTTTTGGATGCCAAGGCCTTCCTCTTCCGTCTCGACCGGGCTAGGTCGGCATCTAGATCCAAGGAAGTATCTATTGACTGGGACGAGGTGGTGTCGTCGGGGGACGATGCCACATATGGAGGGTGGAGAGGTGTTGTCAATCTCAGTCTAGCAGCCGATGGAGGTGCAACGGGAGAGGATGCCCCGGCAGTCTTCTTGATAATCGTACAGAGGTTGATGCTGGTTTTCACCCTCGACATTGCTGCGAATTTGGTGGTAGGGTTAACCCTGGCTTGCTGGTCACCGGAGCCTTAGTCGGTCAAAGTCTCTTAAATATTATAGGGACGGTGGCGGTATTGAAGAGTGTGATGGTATGAGGATATGTAGCCCAGGAGGGCAGGTGCCGATCTCTCACCTATTCGAAAGGCGGCGGGGATGATATGCATGTTGGATGCCTTCCTGAAGTGACCAACCAAACCAGTGGCTGCACAAGAAAGACATAAATAGTTAGGAAAATGGCCAACAGTAAGAAACAACAAGGTATAAAGACGGCTAGTAAAACTACCAACCTGGACAACTAGGTGACGGGGAATGCCGAGTTCTTTATCAGTGTGCCATGGCTGGAAAATCAAATAAATCGCCGACTAGGAGCCAATAGTCGGAGTGCTTGTCTGAATTCGACAAATCCTGAATTAACTCAAGTCTCTTGTCCCTTGACCTAAGGTAATAGGTAAAGCCGTCCTAGTTCGACGACAAAGAGTAGCACTCAAAGAGCTCGGGAAGACCGAAGTTGATACCGGCTCTACGATTTAGCTTGGCGACACCGTTCATGATACGAAAGAAATTGATGGACATTTAGGACGGGCATAACTGCAAAGCGGACATGACATCCCGGAGGAAGGGATTGAGAGGGAAGCACACACACCCAACTACCGAGACTAAAGGGAACGGACACTCTCCATTCTCGACACCGTGGAGATCTTGTCGACCACTGAAGTCGAAGAGTTTTATGGTAACAGAGTTAGGAATATTATACTCCCTCCTAAAGTTAGCTATGGCCTCAGGATCGGCACAAAGGTATCTTAACTTCCCCAGAAAACACTAAGGCTAAGACTTATAGGGTCGGGCCAAGGTTACGAAGGATTCAAGATAAAGCTAACCAAACACCCAGAAAAAACCCAGAAAAACCCAAAACAAGGGAAAAACTCAGAAAATGCAGAAACCCAAAAAAATGGAACAGAATACAGGAAGTACCAGGGGTATAACGAAGAAAATTAGGGATGAAAGAAAACAGAAACTGAAGCTAAAGCAAAAGAACTTGGAGAGAGGAAATGACTTACGAGGACAAGAAAGAGGAAGACGATGACGAACGCGAAAACGACGAGTCAGAACGACGACGACAAGGGCGCAGGGAGGCTCTCCGCTCTCTCAGAAAAGTTTTTGTAGAGTTTTGGCAAGGATGAAAAAGTAAAAGAGCGAGGGAGGCTAAGGGGCCCTTTTATAGAGCCCCAAGAATCCCAAGGGTCGCATTAGAAAACTTGGGGGGCGTTTGGAGGTGAAAAGACATTTTTTAGAGCCGAGCAAAGGCCCAGTCAGATAAAGATGCGTGGGCCCGAGCAGAAAAAGTCTAATGCCGAGCACCAAACCCAGTGGCCGAGCCCAACAATCCAGAAGGGCAATCAATGCTCAACGGTCACATCTGAGTACGAAACGGCATTAGGGGCGCCTGGGGAGGCGCGAGCACGCCATCAGCAGCCAAATAAGAGGACAACACGTGGATTGACAAGACAATCGAAGCAACATCCGCAAGCGCTAGGCAGGTGCATGTGCGTACCTCGGTGCCATGGGGCATAGGCTGAGTATAATCATCGACCGAGCACCAAGCAACTCCCGCGCTACTTGTCGAAGCACGAGAGTTGGGAGGAAATGAAGAAGCTCAATTCAGAGTGTCCTAGGTCTCCTCACATAGGTCCGAGCCCATGAAATATGGGTCGAGTTACAAGGGAAAGATGACCCAAAATGGATTGGGCCCATAAAGAGCATGAACTGACCAAGCAGACACCTTGGCACCATAGAAGATGGGCTGAGCTCCTTTGTCATCATCACTAGGAAACCCATCTCAATGTTCGTAAAGCGCAAGCCGAGCATTGTGGAATAGAGTAGCCGATCGTCACCGCAAAATATAGACCGAGCTTTCCCTTCGGCTGAGATCCGAGCACGACAGCATAAGTCATGACGAAAGGACTGATAATGAGGCATTAAATGCGCCATCAATGGGTATTAAATGCTCTATTGATGGGCATTCAATACGCCATCAATGGACATTCAATACTTCCTACATCATCATTATCCTACCAAGGCAGGATTAGATTTGATCGGGAATAAGGGGACAGGAGAAGCATGGTCACCCAGGACAAAGACAGTTTGTCCCTTCTGGGACCCTTCTTGCTTATAAATATGAGGGTTCAGACAACCCGCAAGGGGGTGAAAATTTCTCTACCTTAGATATTACTATCGTGGAACTCTTTTCTACTATTTTATCTGGTTTTAAATTTGACTTATTCTTGCTAACTTAACCATCGGATGGAGATTCCAATGAGAACACCCGCCGGGCAGTGACCTTATTCTTTCTTTGCAGGATCGAAGATCCATACGAGATGCAAATTCAGGTCTAGTTCACTTCAATCTGCCTTTTAAATTTTAATTTGTAAACTTTAAAATATCATGATTAAAAATTAATACTTTTGAAATACTTTGGTCCATATATATCAAAGAAGATCAATGTTGAATGTAAAATTTTAGAAAACAATGACAGTTTTGTTTTGTTCATAGGATCAAATAGTAAAATTTCGTTGTGAAAAGTGAAATTTTATTGTTGTTTCTAATTTTAAAAATTTTGAAAATTTGAGAATTAAAAGTTGCAAAATTGTTAATTTATTTTTCATTTGAAATTTAAAATAATTCAAAACTAAGGTTAATAGTTAAATTTTAAAAAAAAAAATGATTTATTTAGTGAAATATGATGCTAAGAAAATTCTATGTTTTCTTTAATTCTTCTGTAACATCCTTATTGGTTATGCTATTATTTAGAGAATCTGCTATACAACAACCAAGAATTACTAACTATACTCCCAATATCGAAAGTGTATTATCCAAGTGAATAGGAAATTATAATTTCCTTTTTAAGTAATTGATTAAAACCCATAACACAATCGTGTGCACTTTAAAAAATTGGTTTAAAATTTTATTGTTCTTAATTTTGAGTAAAAGCACTCATTTTTTTATATAAAAAAAATATTAAGTGAAAA
Organism: Aequorea victoria; assembly: GCA_032361285.1. Taxonomy (NCBI): domain Eukaryota; kingdom Metazoa; phylum Cnidaria; class Hydrozoa; order Leptothecata; family Aequoreidae; genus Aequorea; species Aequorea victoria. The sequence goes on from JAUTBS010298246.1 coordinate 9,616, forward strand.
AGGGTTCTTTAAACAATGAGAAATTTTAAAAAAATTTCATACAGGGCATGAAAAATTCCTACATTTATGAACACTCATGTATTGAAAGAAATTGACTACATGGATATTTGTCATTTTTTGAAAAAAAATGAAAAATGTTTTAAAATATGAGTTTTGTAAATTTTAAGAATATGATAAATATTTTAATTTTACATTAAACAGAGTATGAGAAATTTTTCATACGTTTTTTTTTAATTTTGTTGTCATTAATTTTGATAAAATAAGGACTTATGTATGAGAAATTCTCAGCATGAAATTTTTTAATACAATGAGAATTTTCTTGTACATTAATGCAGATTTTGAGAAAATTCTTATGTATGAGAAATATTTCTTCACTTTTATTTTTTTTAGTTTTAAGTGAAAAATGAGGACTTATGTATGAGAAAATCCTCACTGTATAAATTTTTTAATATAATTGTAGACCTAAGATTCACTTAGTTAAGATCAACCCAAAGGAGGTGAATGGGTTGATAAAAAACTTTATACTTTTTCAACTCTTTTAAAAATATCAAGTTAATGCAGCGAAAATTAAGCAATTAAGAACATAAAATAAAGAGTTTAAGGCAAGAAAGATGCAAACACAGTTTTATAGTGGTTCGGTCAACTCGACCTACGTCCACTCTCCAAGTCCTTTAGAAATTCACTATCGGATTCTTAGGGTGAATCGAAACCTCAATACACGGATTTCTTTAGGGTGAATCGTAACCGCCTTCTGCCTATCGGGTGAAGAGCAACCACTTTCTTCAATCAAGGGCGAAGAGCAGCCTCAACTAGATTTCTTGAGTAGGTGAATCGTAACCTAGCTTTAGGAGTGTTTGAGTGTGATGATCTCATTTGTGAGATGATTTACAATCAATGAAGTTCACTACAAATATCAGTCTCTCTAAAAAATGATTTACAATCAAATAGAAAAGAGAAGAGAGAAAAAATATTCAGAAGAGATCTGAATAAAAACAAAGTATAGAGATGAAAACACAGTAATATGGATCTGAGAGTTATTCCTTTTGATTGATCCTCGTTTCTCTTTCTTGCATCAGTTCTATTTATATTATGATCTTCAATGTGGGTATTTAAATGTGAAATCAAGAATAGAGCCATTGGAGAGGAGAAACTAGCCGTTAGAGTCATTTAATGCTCACAAAATTAGCCGTTGAACGCTTCAGGAATTTGAAAATTCCGCGCAGGTGTCGACACTAACCTTCCTGGGTGTCGACACAAATGAGATCTGGGCCACTGGGGTCGACACTTCCTTCTCT